>JBBPBX010006375.1:28034-46710 GCA_038048925.1 Garcialebias charrua
TCAGGGAGCAGAAAGAGGGACGCCGAGAGGGGCGGGGCTCAGGGAGCAGCAAGAGGGACGCCGAGAGGGGCGGGGCTCAGGGAGCAGCAAGAGGGACGCCGAGAGGGGCGGGGCTCAGGGAGCAGCAAGAGGGACGCCGAGAGGGGCGGGGCTCAGGGAGCAGCAAGAGGGACGCTGAGAGGGGCGGGGCTCAGGGAGCAGCAAGAGGGACGCCGAGAGGGGCGGGGCTCAGGGAGCAGCAAGAGGGACGCCGAGAGGGGCGGGGCTCAGGGAGCAGCAAGAGGGACGCCGAGAGGGGCGGGGCTCAGGGAGCAGCAAGAGGGACGCCGAGAGGGGCGGGGCTCAGGGAGCAGCAAGAGGGACGCCGAGAGGGGCAGGGCTCAGCAAGAGGGACGCTGAGAGGGGCGGGGCTCAGGGAGCAGCAAAAGGGACGCCGAGAGGGGCGGGGCTCAGGGAGCAGCAAAAGGGACGCCGAGAGGGGCGGGGCTCAGGGAGCAGCAAGAGGGACGCTGAGAGGGGCGGGGCTCAGGGAGCAGCAAGAGGAACGCCGAGAGGGGCGGGGCTCAGGGAGCAGCAAGAGGGATGCTGAGAGGGGCGGGGCTCAGGGAGCAGCAAGAGGGACGCCGAGAGAGGCGGGGCTCAGGGTTCCTGCACCAAGATGGTTCCTGTTGTCCAATAGGAACCGGAGCCAGATCGATCTGGAAACTTTGGCTATCGCCGATACAGATACTGGGAGGGTCAGTCTAATGCCGATAATCAATATATTGACTGAAAATTTCTGAGCATTGTCCACCCCCAAGAATCAAACAGCTACTTTTAAACCCGTTTTAACCCTTGAAGTCTTGAAACGGTCTTCCTGACGTGCGCTCATTTTCTATACTCCACTACACCATAAAGTGATCAAGTGTGTTACAAAAATATAAATTAAACAAAGAAACGCCTGTTCATTGTTCAAACAGTCCCGTACGGTGAAGGTCTGATTAGTAGTGACCACAGCAGAGTTTTTCTTTGTAGAGAAGTAAACAGTTCAGACAAACGATGCATTTCATTGAAGACGACAAAGATAACTTTACTAACTGATATATTTTACTTCTGTTGGCTTTATTGTTCTGGATAAAGTTTTACAAGACAATAGTCTATGCTAAGTTATCTAAATGTTAGCTTGCTAACTTGAGAGGCACGTAGCTAAAGACAAGCGGGTTGGAGGTTGAAGATAATTTATTGTTGT
The DNA here is from genome assembly GCA_038048925.1 of Garcialebias charrua. Classification (NCBI taxonomy): domain Eukaryota; kingdom Metazoa; phylum Chordata; class Actinopteri; order Cyprinodontiformes; family Rivulidae; genus Garcialebias; species Garcialebias charrua. The sequence continues at coordinate 29,263 of JBBPBX010006375.1, forward strand.
TGATTTATTTACAGATCAGTTCAAATAAATGCACCACGTTCTGTTCATAAAAATACTCCAAACAGTGTTTACTGTAGTTGTTCGCTGCATCAGCTGTGCTGAAAGTGAAACTTAAGTGAACGGCCATGACTTGGTAAATGGTAAATGGAGCTTATTTATATAGCGCTTTCTAGCCCCCTGTGAGGAGCCCCAAAGCGCTTTAAAGCGACTTGAAAGTAATCCCCAAGCGCCCTCTGCTGGATACATTATAGAATTACACTATTTGTAAGTAAGGACACGGCTCGTTCCCAGTGTTTATATCAGCACATACTGGGACAATTATCACAGATACGATATGTCCCCAAACCATCCTAAAATATCGGCTCTACCGACGTATCGGTCGGGCTCTAACCAAAACATCTCAGATGTTTTCTGATCACTCAGAACGATCAACTCGTTCCTCGACTACTGAGCGAAGAGATAAAACAGTTCAGATAAACGTAACGGCTGCGTGAAGTCGTTTTAACGACGTTCATAGATTTCAGGTAACCTTTGAAAATCAGATTAATCAACTGAACCTGGAGAATCAGACCAAAGAGATGAAATTCATCTGAATCCACATTTATTGAGCTTCGATTAATAATCACCGATTGATGACGACACTGTCACTTTAGAAAAACAACATATTTCTAAACTAAATTGGAAAGATATCGTTTTTACTTTACGAGGTGTTTAATGTGGTTGATCTCCACCTCGATGGGCGTTATAGATTTGAGTTAGTTGGGTGGAAAATGTCCGGTCGAGGAGTTCTGGTTCAGCCTTCCTTCATCATTCCCAACAGACCGGGCTGACCAGACATGTTCGACTTCTCTCAAGTGAAAAAGTCATTTTCCTTCGACGGCTGGAAAAGACGTAAACCTTCGCAGCCGAACAGTCGGAGAACTTGCAGCTGCTTCCTCCACCTCAGAACATGACTTGGCACCTGAAGTGTTTCTGCAGCACGGTGTTGTTGTTCATGCCCACCTTCAGCATCCACCTGGACTTCATCCTCTGGACGAACTGCATGTCCCTCCGGCTCTGATGAGACAAGCCGATACCTGAGGGGGGACACAGGACGGGATCAGGACGAGACAACAACAGACGAGTCTTTGGACAGAATTAAAGAAGTGAGGAGCATCAGAATCATTTCTGTCCTCAGCACCTTCCTGCCGTCAGAGTTCATTTTCAAAGGATGAGACAGAACATGAGCTGGACCATCAGACCCACTGGTCCAGCAGACGGGTGTCCAGCTGCAGGACTGGTTGTGAGGAGTCAGCTTTAATTAGACCGTGTGGACGTCTTTGAGCTCAGCTCAGCGCTTGTGACAATGTGTTCTCTGCTATTTGAACAGTTTCTCCAGCTGTTGACAGATGTGGTATAATAACATTTACTACCTCTGCAGGAGGAAATGAAGGCGGATCAGAGGACCGGTGGTGCTGGACCAGGTTGGATTATTGCCTCTAATAAATACTTGGGCACAGACATAAAGTTAAAAAGTGTAAGAAGAGAAATATTAAAGATTACTGCAGTGCCCTAAAGGCATCTTAGTAAAACTTGGAAGTTTTCAGGTGTTTAATTCATTCAATTCATTCAACCTTTATTTATACAGGCTAGCCTCGTTGAGCCACAGGGACTCGTTTACAAGAGGGACCTGTTTCACTCACACCCAGGGTCAATTTAGAGTTACCATCAGTCTAACATGCATGTTTTTGGACTGTGGGAGGAAACCGGAGCACCCGGAGAAAACCCACGCATGCACGGAGAGAACATGTAAACTCCACCCAGAAAGGCCCCCGGACCGGGATTTGAACCGGAGACCTGCTCGCTGGGAGGCAGCAGCTCTACCAGTTGTGCCACCGTGCTGCCAATTAATAAAGGCAAACGTTTCTCCTGAGGGGCAGTGAATGCACCGTGGTCAAAATAACAAAGCGACAAGGTCCGGGAGAACCAGCTTGCCCTTTGCAGATGCATTCTGGGGGATACGTCATGGATTCCTGGGGTGAATGGAAGGTGATGTGTCTGTCAGTCCTATCTGTGGAGGACGTGGAAGATATGTACAGAACTGGATTTATGATAGCAGGTGCTTTGCTTTTCGGCGTTTGTGGAGCACTGTTCTATCGGAAAATGAGGAAGACTTCAGCTACGATTAATGCCATGTCGAAGCTCCCGAGTCAAAGTGAGAGTTTGATCTGTGCCGTGACCTCAATAAATCAGCTGCTTTACGAGCTTAACCGGAAGGTGGAGGCGATCTCTGAGAATCGCAGACCACCCGCAGGGTTTGGGACTTCTCAACGCTGTGGTGGTCTCAATCTGGAAGAGGATTCATAGCTTGGATCAGTGGAAAGGTTCCCACAATTGGATTTGATCGTCCAGCAGTACTCAAGGCTGCAGAAAAACAAACTGTCTGCCTGAAGTGAAAAATAATCATGCTTATCTCTAATCTGACTCCCCAAACAACCTTGGAAGGGCTGACTATCAAATTTCTCCTGGGACATGAGCAACTGAGGAAAAACAACTGCATATATCGCACCCCCCCACCCCCTTCCCGGAGAACTCTCTGTGAGCGCTTATCAGAGGTACTGGCTGGTAACATCAACAGAACTGTGGCTGATCTGAACAAGGCTTATGGACTAATCTCACCGCCTTGACCTCAAATGCATATGTGATTTGTCTTAACTGTGGTTGTTGGTAGAGTTTTTTGATGTCTCATATAGTGTCCTAATAGACAAGATGTGAAATATCTTTTTTGTAATACCACTATCTACCCTCATGGTATCTACCCCTTTGTCATATCTAAGATTGTGGCGGCGCTGAAACGGCTGCGGCTTCGTGCATTTGGCCCATATTTAAAACGACTGTGCGTAATTCAATCATGTTGTGTTGTGCCTTGGTGCAATGTCAATAAAGATATTCTGATAAAGATGGAGGAGAAGCGGTGGGGCCTCACCTCTGTCACCCCCCCAGCCGAGGGCTTTGTACTGCCGCAGGACTCTGCCGACGGCGTTCCTGTTGTGGCTCAGAGCGACGGCCCGCTGCACTCCAAACCGCTGCTTGTAGTACCTCATGAGGGAGCGATGGCCGATCGTAGCGCCTGAAGAAACCCATTCAGTCTGGATCAGAACACAGAACTGGGCCTTCAATAATTAAAGACGCGTGGACAACAGGAGCACCTGAAGGGAGCGTCAGCTCCAGAGCTTCATCATCACACTCCAGATTCTTGTCGTCAGGCAGCTCTTCATCATCCTCCTCTCCCTCCTTCCTGTCAGGATAGCTGCTCCTGTTAGAAGAAACGAAAAGAAACGAAAAGTGTCATCTCGTCTGCTTCCACTCAACGAGCTTAAAAAAAGTTGTTTTGGGGGAAACGTTCATTAAAAAAGTGACAAAAATGACCTGAAGTCGTAGAAGTCTGCGAACTCCAGCGCTGCGTCGCCGTCTGTGAAGAGCTTACAGTGGCTTTTGTCCGTCATGTGACTCTGAACGGCTTCGGTGGAGTAAAACGATCGACCCTTCTCGTTACACCACAAACACACGTTCCCCGCTCCAACCTTCTCGCCTGCAACACAAATAAAGATCAAACACGTTTACGTTTGGACACAGAACACAAACTGAAGAGAAAACTGAATCCTCTTCAATTCGTTGGGACAAACAAGACGAGTGTGACCGACCTGAAATAAGCTAAAAGCTGCTACTTTAACAAACTTCATGGTTTAGAGGGAGAGTTTATTAAACTACCAGCTCAGACATGAAGGTTGGCTTCTCCTGCAGAACTAACTCCGCTCACATGAACTCAGAACAATGTAAACTCGTGTAAAACCAGAGAATCTGACGGCGCCAGCCTCCGAAACATAAATCCACGTTCAAGAAGAAAAACGGTGCAGCGCACGCCGCCTCCCAGCTCACCCAGGTACCGGATGAGACCCTTCAGGTCCACGAGGAACTCCACGTCAGGGAGGAAGAAGCTGTGGACTTGGGTCATGTGGGCCACGTTCTTCAGCAGCGTCTTGGAGTGGTGCGAGCAGAACAGGCAGTCTGTGACCGGGATGGAGCTCGGCAGAGGGGCCGCACCGGAGTCAGATGGAGCCGAAGAGTCCCCTTGCTCCTGATCCATCTCCTCCTCGTCTTCATCCTCCATGTCATCATCATCCTCATCCTCATCATCAACGTCCTCCCACTCACCTGGAAGATGGTAATTCAAATTTAAGACAAGCTGCCTTTAGCTACCACAAACAGTCACCAAGATTAGTTATTTTACAGCCAATTCCTTTATATACCGTAATTTCCGGTTTGTAGCACCTTTTTGCCTAATTTGCATGCCCTGCAACTAATAGAGAGGTGAGACTTGTTTATGGATTTTTTCCCATATTTTTAGACCAATTTTTGGCTCAGATGACAGTTTTTCATTTTGGCAACAAAAAAAAATGATGCAGTACCACTTTCGGCTGCTAGGGTACACCGACCGTTCCCACCTCATGTGTCCGACGGCAGCCTCCTCTGGTTGGACTGACTCTGTCGCTGCCCGGCCTCCTGCTCTGGAGGTAACTACTGTTAGCTGTGTTTGTTAGCAACGTGTACTATTTATCTAAATAACTCATGAACTACAGGACAGATTTTTATCAAACTTACAGAAAGTAATCACAACGTGGACATTTACAAACTATTACCTGTATGAGACATTTGAGATAAAATTAGATTTATTTATAATTTATTTTCGCAGCGCACGCAATGGTTTGGAAGACGTCAAAGCGAAACAATTTAAATCCAGCTGATCTTGACCATTTTGTGAATTTATTAAGGAACGGTTAAGCTCAGGAATACTTTTGCTATAATGTCAGCTAAGAAATATATATTTTTAAGCGTTTCTTTTGCTAAATTTTAAAGAAATAAAGCCGTCCCACCCGTGCGGGTGCTCATAGCGAAACTACTTTTTAAATCCAGCTGATTTGACAATTGTGTTCATTTATTAAGGAAAAGTTCAGCTCAGACACATCTTTGCTATAATTTTCAGCAAACAAACAATTGTTTTTACCGTGTTAATCTTGTAAAGTCCTTCCGTGCTCGCTCGCTCCTGTGGTCGCCATTTTCAGCAGGGCAAATGAGGCGCTGACGCATCACGTAGCAGTGACGCATAATAGATGAGACTTAAATAAAGGTGCAACGCGTTTATGGTTATTGCCAATAATTGGACAAAGCGACTTATAGAGAGGTGAGACTTATCAGGCAGAAAATGTTTTTTTGTTGTTTTTTTACCAAGTGATCGACAGCAAACTTTTCTTCCACTTGTTTCAGATCTTGAACATAAACAATGGAATGGTCTTAATAAGGAGTTAAAAAACTAAATTAAGTTTTAATTAATGAAAGTTATTAGAGGTTATAATGTGAAGTGAACCATGTGTGAACTCATTAAATCATATTTGTGTCTTGAGGATGTTCTGTTGAATATTTTTGTCTTAGGATGGATTATAATAAAAATGTAATATAATATAATAATAAAATGTACAAACACTGAAACACAATTTCAGGCTCAGAGTCTGACACAAGCCTAATCATCTGAAGAACAGTGGTTACCTTCCTCAGCCGTGGCTCCTTCTTCCGTCTCCCTCCTCTTGACTTGCTCTTCCAGCCACATCATGCGAGGCGGCTTGTCTGGTTTCTCCGTCTTGGTGGCTGCTGCGTGTGAACTCTGGACCTTGTTCTGCTGCTCCCTCAGGGCCTGCTGCAGGGCCTCGTTCCTCGTGTCGTTGTCCTCCCTCTCATCAACGAGCCCCTTCTCCAGGTTCTTCTCGTTCATCTTCTCCACCTTCCTCTGCACGGCGAGCAGCGCCTGCTTCTCGGCCTGCTGGTGTTTGTGGGACTGCAGGTGGTTCTGGTACGCGTTGGCGCTGGAGAACTTCTTGTTGCAGACGGAGCAGCTCTCTGTGAGCGAGGCGTCCGTCAGCTGCTGCTCGGCCGTCGCCTTCTGTGCCAGGACGCGCTCCTGGAAGTTTTCTGCGGTGACGGGCGGCATGTCGGCTACTTTGCGCTTCAAGTTGTAGCGGTGCCAGTCGGTTTTGTAGTGCGCTCGCTGCACCTCGCCGTCTGTAAAGGCCACGCGGCAGCTGATGCAGGTGTAGGCGGCCATGATGACCTAAAGATCACATTCATGTTTACACAGGGTATATGCAGGAATAATGAAATTAATTTCAATACCTTTTCAAGACTTTTTAAAGACCTTCCAAAATAAATTCAAGACTGTATCGTCACTTTGTTTTATTAAGCAACAAATCTTTGATTTACAAAACTGCTGTTGTTTTCAATTAAATCTGTGAATTTAAAACCTACAACAGAACTGAGATACAGTGGAAAGAAAAAAGTTCAAAAGAAGAAACTGAACCACGACTAGGTTTAAGAAAATATAGCTTAGGTTACAACAAGACTCGTAGCTATTTTAAAGTAACTTGGTTGAACAATGGCGAATAAGAAATAAACAGTAATTATTACATGTGCCTCAGTGCAGTTGCTTTGCATTCCAGCAACTCTTAAGTTTGTACCAGCTCACTGAGTTTTTCTTTACGTCTCCTTCTCAAGACATTGGACTTGGTGATCAGTTGGTCCTTTAAAGAACCTGACTTTCCCTCTGCCTGCTCTGACAAGTGATCTGCATCTTTTTGCAGAGAATCACACACCTCTTGTAGAACTTTTCTCTTTTTTTCAGCTCTTCTAACTCAGCTTCAGCGTTCATGCCCATCGAGGCTACGCTCATCTTTTTTTTAACAAAATGTACAATAAGCCTCGCGGTTATTCTCAGCGACAGGCCTCAGCCATTCTTGAAAATCAGGCATCTCCAACCAGGAGTCCGAAAACTTGCATTTACCCATTGTTCTCACGGTCTCGCGGCAACTTACTCGAACACACAGCCTCAACTTGGAGATAAAGCAGCCGCGCATGCACACAAGATAGGCCTAGCCGTAAAGGCTGTTGTAACCTGACACTCTAAATTTGTGCAAAGCAGTTTCCGAAACCTCCGCGGCGAGGAAAACAAATATTAGTCATACATACTTTTTGCTGTCAAATTATTTAAAGCTAAAATAACAGCAAAAAAAATAATACCTCATCAAATCGCTTTCAAGACTTTTTAATACTTTTCAAGACCCTTAATTTTCCCAAAATTGATTTATCAACTTTTAATAACTTTCAAGACCCCGCGGACACCCTGTTACAGTGCAGCACAGATATCAGCGATGTACAATATTACTAGGGGTGTAACGTACACGTGGGTGTAGGGCTGGGCCATATCATATAGTTCCCGGTAATACCGGTAAAAAAAACCTTGGCCGGGCAAAAAAGTTATATCATGATATGCTAATTTCATGACGTAATACGTCAGGGCGCCCCGCCCCCTTAACATCCGAGCGCTTCAAACGACCAAACCAAACTGCGCACCTCCCCTCCACCTGTCTGTACTGGTGTAACGCTAATTAGTTACGTGCAATACTAGCTAGCTAAAATGCTAAAAACAAACAACGCGCGTCTCAGCTTCTCTCCCCCTGCTCTAAACTGCAGGTACAGACAGCTCAAATGTCTCCCCCTCCCCCCACCTCGCTCTGAGCTGCAGGTGCGGGTTGCGTCTCCCCCGCTCTAAACTGTCGGTACAAACACGCGCAGCTCAACTGTCTCTTGAGTTCCACAGTCGGTCCACGGACCAAGAGGCAGGTGATCAGAGACAGATCAGTCAGAAAAATGAATAATTCCTGCAGGAACAGATGAAACACCAACAAGCTTCAGGGTCAGCTGATCACCTTGTTACAAGTTCTGGAAGTTATATCTCATTTAAAGACAACATATATTTTGTTGTAGGTTTCATCCAAGATGGTGTAGTGGTTAGGGCGTTTGACTTGGGACCCGAAGGACGCGGGTTCGCGTCCCGGCCACTACACATCTTGGGGTGTCTATGAGTGCACACCTATTTCTCCAGCTCCCCGAGCGCCTTCTATGGCTGCTCACTGCACCGCCTGGTAGGTGGTTGGGTTAAATGCAGAGACGAATTTCGTCTGTGTATGGGAAACATACGCAGATGACAAGATTAGACAATTATTATTATTATTATTATGCTCAACAGATCTTAAGATTCATTTTATTTAGTTGTTTTAGGAAACTACACATGCACTTTAGTTTTTGTGGTGGTTTTTTATCTATATTTTGTGCAAACTTTTTCAATCTAAATAACAGATCATTTTAATTTTTATACCTGGAGACTGAATAATTTACTAAATAAAGTAATTTCAGTAAAATAACCCCTTGTTTTTTAAAAATTAATATAATATTGCAAAGCAACATGTTAAATTAATTTTGTCAAATAATTACATTTGATTTTGTGTTTTTTTTTTGGTTATATCACGAAATTTATCGTTATCGTGATAATGCTCTGAAATAGCACGATATAATTTTTGAGCCATATCGCCCACCCCTACGTGGGTGTACTGAACCGTTTGTCATTTTTTCACTCATTAAATTTTAATAACGCGTTTATTCACCGCGGAACTAAAGTTTATATGCGTGTTTCAGCATGGTGCGATTATCGTGCAGCACGCGTAGCAGCCTAGCAGGCAACAAACAGGCCATCTTGTTGCGGCCTCCTGTTTGGGAACATTATGGCTTCCTTGTTAAAAGACAAGTGGAAAAATCAAAAGTGTGTGTGGACGACATCGTTTCACGGAGATTAGATCTGCAGCAGCAACAAGTCTAACTTGTTAACGCGCTTGAAACGACATCATCCGAATGTGAACGTAGTTTAGTTTAAGACCAGTAACAGCAGCATTTAATCAACCTTTATCTGGTAATTTAGATCAGTTCAAAGAAATAACACACCAGCTGTAGGAGTTTTTAAAGCTCTGGATCTACGTCAGAATGTTGTTTATGTGTCGGCTGCATAAAATTAAAGTTCTTGAGCCCCGCTGCCTACGGCATCCGTCACGTCAACACTTCAGCCAAAAAGTTGTAGCAGCACTTTATGGAAAAGCTAAAACTGATGATCGTCAACAAGCCCTGGAGATGATTTAAAGCCCTGCCCTGATGATGAGCAAGAGAGGATATTCAACCACCTCATATGATGACTGTGAAAGAATAGGTATTGTATTATTGTGATCTAATTAACTTTAATTAAAAAATTAAAATCTTATTAACTCAATTGTTTATTTGTGTTGTTTACAGTCTGAGGATGATAACAGCTGAGTGTTCTTCATCCACCAGATCACCTCCAGCTAAAGTCTGGAATGACATGAACTTGGCATATTTTCAAAATAAACATTTACTAAGTCGTTATTTTGGCCTTTTTTGTACCGAAACTGAACCGAACCGAAATGTGATTTTAGCGTAACGTTATTATTTTAGACATACTAATGTGTTTTGTTGTTGTTGTTGTGCGTTATAAGGAAACACTTCATTAATTCACGAGGACTCATGAGGGAGTCCTCATTTGCTAGAAAGAAAAACAAAAGGCACCTAAAAGCTGTCAGGATTCAGGAAGAATAAACTGAAGAGGAAAGAAAAATCAGATAAATAAAAAGCCCCACCCAAAATTAAATCTAATTAAAAGAAATAGCACGAACCAGCTCAAAATACATTTTGTTATTTATGCCTGGCAGTTGTTGCCAACTAACATCAACTACAACTGACATTGTTCTCTCCTTGTTAAAGTTAAGATGACACAATAAAATGATATTCAGTGTGATTCGGTTATAAAACTGACTTTTAGGTTTGCGTTAATCTGATATAAACTGCGCAAACCTATTAGCAACAAGCTAACCAACCGGTGAGGCGTTAACATCCGCCAAAAATACGCATTTACAGCCGCTGACAAACATCAGACTTTACTGATTTACACTTAAAACTTGTGTTTAAACAAAAACGTACCTTTATGGAGAGCTAGCTTCTGAAAACGAAGACTTTTAATCGATTTTATAGATATAGACGTTGCTAGTGTTAACCCAAACACACACGAGGGTAACTTCCGGGGTTGAACGTCGTCTTCTTCTTCTTCTTTATAAACAGCAGCTTGTGTCGCAAAAACTTTACTGCCATCTACTGGAGTTTTAACGAAACAGCATGGTTTTTAGATGTCCCCCCAAGTGAAAACACCCGAGAAAATCAGAACACAAGCGTTCAATACAAAAACTACTCCACACTTCCTGCTGGCTGACATAAGGAGCTCCATGTTTTACTTCGAAAGAACATACTGGAAGTGCAGAATGTTTGCATGAAAAGCACTTGACTAAACTTGTATTTACGAATGTTGGCCACTAGATACCCTGATGCATGCTCAATAATCCAGGTAGAAAAATCAAAAAAAGCTAAGTCTAGTCCTCTGGACATTCAAAAAACAAAACAAAACAAAAAAGTATCAACCAGTTTGCTGATGACAGCCGAAACCAGCTGCTCACATGATCAAGGAGGACCATCAGCCTAACGATGGATCGTTAGCACCCTGATGGTTGTTTGCTATTCACAGAGGGCTGAGTGATACTAGCAATAACAGCATTGTAAGAGGGGGGCAGTTGAACCCGGAGGCCTCCACCTCTGTTTAATGATGGACGGTTTCTTTTCACAAAGATGACCTCCTTTACTCCTCTCTCAAACCATCGTTCCTCTCTATCAAGGATGTGAACATCTTCATTAGAGTGACCGCTGGCCTGGAAATGAGTGTAGACCGCAGAGTCCTGGTCTGATGATGATGATCTTCTGTGCTGAGACGTTTATTTTCTAAACACAACGTCCCAGTGGCTTTTAAACCCAAAAATACATTAAAGACTGGTTCATCCCAAAGATCCAGTCCCCTGGCAAAAACAGAGTGATATTGTGTAAGCTGTTCAGTGTCAGGAGGGTGATCAGTCTTATATCGGGGAAACTAAACAGCCACGGGCCAATAGGATGGCCCAGCAGAATATTTATTCTTGTTTCAATTAAACTAAGGTCTGTATTTGTAGGTAAAGTTTATTGTGAATTTTTTCCAATTCAACTTGTAGTTCCAAATATTGACCACAAGAGGGCAGTATAATAACACGTCTAATGGGGGCATCAAAAATACTCAACTGGAAAAGTTTGTAACAATTTAAATAAATATATTAAATCAAATTAATCCGTAACCATTGAAATTTTAATTTAATTTGTACTCTTGTTTAAATTTACCTAAATTAAATTAGACCTTTATTTATACAGGTTAGTTCCCACTGAGCCTCGAAGACTCATTTACAAGAGAGACCTGATTAAAAGGTTTTTATTGTTAGCAAGTGTTTATTGTTTGTATTTTCTATATGAAAAAAAAAAACATGTTTAATTGTATGCAAAAGGAAACGTGCTCCTTCAGAGGTTAACAGATCCAAACAGTTTGTAACAATTTAAATAAAGTGATAGCTTCATTTTTAAAGGATAAGGAATCCCTTAGCAAAAAGAAGTATACTTAAAGTTCACTTTTTTAAGTATACTTGAGTATAAGTATAAGTATATCAAGTATACTCCACACTATGTACTTGTAGTATACTACAAGTATACTTTTTTAATACCTCTTCGGACTGATTTGGGACACTTTTAGTTTATAAAAAGTATACTTTGAGTATACTTCCTTATATACTTCTAGTTTATAATTCGGTTTTCTTAAGTATACTTTAAGTGTACAACAAGTATACTTTTTATATACTGCCGTTGCACTAGTTATATACTTGTAGGTCATAATCAAGTTTGTTGAAGTATACTTAAAGTATACTATTTTGTATACTGCCGTTGCACTAGTTATATACTTGTAGGTCATAATCTAGTTTGTTGAAGTATACTTAAAGTATACTATTTTGTATACTGCCGTTGCACTAGTTATATACTTGTAGGTCATAATCTAGTTTGTTGAAGTATACTTAAAGTATACTATTTTGTATACTGCCATTGCACTAGTTATATACTTCTAGGTCATAATCCAGTTTGTTGAAGTATACTTAAAGTATACTATTTTGTATACTGCCATTGCACTAGTTATATACTTGTAGGTCATAATCTAGTTTGTTGAAGTATACTTAAAGTATACTACTTTGTATACTGCCATTGCACTAGTTATATACTTCTAGGTCATACTCTAGTTTGTTGAAGTATACTTAAAGTATACTATTTTGTATACTGCCATTGCACTAGTTATATACTTCTAGGTCATACTCTAGTTTGTTGAAGTATACTTAAAGTATACTATTTTGTATACTGCCATTGCACTAGTTATATACTTCTAGGTCATACTCTAGTTTGTTGAAGTATACTTAAAGTATACTATTTTGTATACTGCCATTGCACTAGTTGTAGTCCACATTTCACTTTTTAGAATTTCTAAAACTAATACCATGTCATTTTAAATGTAAGGTTACACTTGTAAGTTTGCTTAGCAATTCCTTGTTGAATACTAGCTAAAATTAGCTAAAATTTACTTCCTAAAGATAACCCAGACTACACTGTAATGTGTTCACAAAGTCACAAGACAAAATCCTGATAACTTCAGTCTTTTTATATAGCATTAAAATTCAGTTAAAAAACAATGTCTATAGTGGAACAATATAAAAAACAAACCACTTCACAGCTTTAAAAATTGAAATGTAAAGGTGCACATTTAACTTAAATGTCCAAATGTAAACAAAACAAAGTCAACAGCAAAACGTGCATTTGCTTGAAAAAATAAGCAATACAGTAAGGTACACTCCAACTGGAAATTGAAGTCCTTCCTTTTCGGGTTAAGGCAATTGCGCATCTTTGGAAAAATTGCACATCCGGAACAAAATTGCACACCCGGAAAAAAAAAATTCACTTCTTTCAACAAAAAAAAAAAAAAAAAAAAAGAGAAAAAAAAACATTCTTACTGGATTAGTTCTTCTTTTCATTTTGTTTCTTGACATAGTTTATGTTGTTGCATTTCTTCCTTATGATTCTTCTCACATCCTGCATGGTGGTGTCAGGGAACTTTGCGTTGGTGTAGACTGAATGAAAAAAGACACACAAAAAAATTACTCTAATGTTATACCATTGTTTCAGCATAGTTACTATGACATCAAACATCTCCTTAAAATAAATCTCTTGCTTTCACGAGTGATGCACAATAAATGTATAAATATTATTATTATTCGGTAATTACCGTATTATTAGTAAGTAAAAGTTTATTTATAGAGTGCCTTTCGCAGAAATGAAATTCACAAGGTGCTGTTCAACAATTATCAAAGACGAAAGAATTATAGAACAATTACATTCCAGTTAAAGCATTTATGATAAAACATGTACAGGCATCAGTCAATAATTAGCACCAGCTCTAAGTCAGCAGAAACAGAAGAACAACAATAACACGAAACTAAGTTGTGGTCTCCGATATTTTATTTAATAACTTAATATCTACCTGCATTTGAATTTTAGTGAAAACTTCATTTAATATTTGATTTACGCAATGTTTTGAATTTTGTTTGACCTGTTGCACAATTTAGCCTGTGTAGAGTGTTAATGTTTCTAATCTGTAAAAGATTGTGTTAGTAATAGCTGGTAAATTTAAAGGTTCAGTATGTAATTTCTGGAACACGCTGGAACTTAGGAAAATTTTGAACAGAGACACGTTTCTGGTCCCTTCCCCTCAGAGCCATATGGCTCTGTTACCCCTTGCTCTGCTGAAATTCAAATTCAAGCTCTGTTTTTATTGGCTGATTCAAATTCAAGCTCTGTTTTTATTGGCTGGTTACAAACTCTGTTTTTATTGGCTGGTTAACGGCGGGTCACTGTGGCTTTTTAGAAATGCTTTCAGAGAAGCAAGGGGACAATAGTTTTTTCAGAGACTAGTTACTTGTCTAAAATCAGTACCGGGTATGTCAGGAGGTAGTGACAGAGTGAAGAAATATGTTAAAAATATATTGTTAGAAAAGTTACATACAGCTCCTTTAAGTGCTTTACTTTTTGTCTGAATAGTTGCTGCATTGTGCTGCAAATTATCTTAATTCTTCCCTTGAAAAAGAAAGGTAAAACAGTTTTATATCTAACTTAAGTTGGTTTTATGACTCAGTTTTCCCAAATCATGTAGCCTGTAGTGCTCAAATCCAATTCAATCAATATGTTAGTGATTGATATTTATAGGTGATTGTATCGCAATACGCATTAACCTGATCAGAGAATCTCATGGAACATTATTCATAAAAAGGAGAAAACGGTAGGAATTAATTTTAGAATGATTCTTGTCCAACATTATATGCACTCACCAAGTATAGCGTCAAGCAATGTGTTGTCCAATGGTGGCTTTGACTCCAGATCTTTATGGGCCCCTGACTGCCTCCCAGTCAAACTGGAACTGGACAACACTTCTCTACCGTGGACTAGCACAGCGAGATCTCCAACAAACACAGCTGAGTTTGTAGTTCGTAGAGACCTTAGCTTTCGTCTTGGGACTTGCACATCATGGTCTGGCACAAGATGCACCTAAAAACATATAAATGTCATTATCCATTCCAAATAATGATTACACATTTACAGTACCGTATTTGGAAATATAAAGTATATATTCATCAATGCATTGAATATGTCTAAGCCTATATTCTATTGATTTATACCATCATCTGGGGGCATAATTTTATTTCCGAATTATCCATCATTAATGGCATTTTCTTTCTAGTTTGTGTGTAATCAAAAGTTGTAGAAGGAAATTGTATTTCAAATTATTCTCTACATGGATCAATAACATACAGTATCCATGCATTCAGAGGTTATTACCATGTCATCCGGGTCAGACAGCACTTGAAGATACGGAGCAACTGGTGACTGTACAGATGGTGTGGGTGTTGACTGGTTGGATGCAGGAGCTGAGATCTGACTGAGCACATCTTTCAGCTGTTTCACAACAGCTGGAAGCTCTGTAAAAAAACATAAAAACAGGGGACAAAGGAACAAAAACTGTCACTACTGTGTTTTGAGACCATTAAAAATAAAGATTACATTAGTCATTTGTGCATTGAAGAGCTGAACTAATTAAGGAGGAACAGGAAGTAGGAGGACATTGAATAAGGCAAATAGAACATTCAACCAAGGTGTTCTCCATTTTCCACAGTTTTAAAAAAGTCTTATCATTCACTTAAATTACTTTCAAGAAATTACCTCTCATGGCATCTAACATTTCATCCACACGGTCGTCTCTTAATTTCTGCCTGAAGCCTTTCTATTTTGTCCTGTGCCACACTCCAGCTTCTGGGCAGCTGCTCCTCGTCTGATGATGCCTCATTGGAGTTACTGGTACACATCTACAGGACAAAACAAAAACAACAAAACAACAACAAAAAAGAATCATGTGGCAGCATAACTCACACAGGTTAT
The DNA here is from genome assembly GCA_038048925.1 of Garcialebias charrua. Lineage (NCBI taxonomy): Eukaryota > Metazoa > Chordata > Actinopteri > Cyprinodontiformes > Rivulidae > Garcialebias > Garcialebias charrua. Next base: position 44,617 of record JBBPBX010006375.1, read on the forward strand.
TGCATCAACTCAAAGTTAAAATATAGTTAATATAGTTAATATTTTTACCTCTGAAGTCTTGTTTTCCAGTTGCCTCTTCAGCTCATTTATACGGTTCGCCGATTCTGTTTCTGTACTGGTTGCTCTTATTTTTTTCTGTCAAAATTAGAATTTATTTTAGATTTGTATTTTCACTGCACTTTTTCTACTTCAGTTCTGAAACAGAATATTTATTGATGAAGCTACCTTCTTTGGTTGAACTTCATGATCTTCCTGTTCCACATCTTTCCACTTGTTGTTTGGCTTACACTTTCTCTTTGGTGTTTCTTGCCAGATATCTTCCCCTTCTATAAATGCTTGTCTCTTCTTGCAGAGATCACTGTAGTTATCTGTGTAACAAACATCACATAAAAAAGCTTGACTGACAAATTCCAAAAGCGATACCGAACACATGCAAGAGGAAAAAAAGTGCTATCAAGAAAGCAGACATTCCACAACTTACCACCAAACAATAAAACCTTTGCTGGAAAATAGGCAGGAGGATCTGACTTTTTTCTGCCTTCATTTTACATCCATCCATCCATCTTCATCTTCCAAATCAGGGCACTGAGTTATTGATTTTGGACATCGTCGCTGGTCCTCAGTAATCCACAAAGTCTTCCCAACTTCCACAGTCTTGTCCTTGAAGTAATAAATGGCAAATGCCATTTTGTGAAGCCAATCCTAAAAACGCTTTTTCCGACGATGAGACTTGTTTGTTTGTTTGTCCTCCTCGTCCTCGCTGTGAGAAAAAGAAGACGCAGGAAAATGTGCGGGAAATTTGAAATTTGGTTCCCTATTGGCTGCCGGGGAGGGAGGCGGTCACATGAACGAGAAGTGAAAGTTAAAGTCACGCGATATTTTAAAACCGAGAACAACAAAGAAGGTAGCTGTTAGCTCATCGGAAATAACATGGCGAAACGTCGAGGACCTTATCAAAGATATTTGGAGGATTACAAAGCAGAAATTCCAAGAAGTACCAGGCACAGATGGAAATAAAAAGTAAGTATCAGAATGAAGTCTGCAACGATTTCATGTTTAATGTTTACGATCATAACACATCACCAGCAGCCTATAGCTGAGCTAGCTAGCTAGCTAGGCTGCTGTGAGGTTAGAGAGTTTCACATGTCTAATGCATTAAGTGTTCATTTGCACATTTTTTGCACTTTTATATCGTTTTGCCGGTTTAATAATAATAATAAAAAAAAGAAGAACACTTGTCTGAAAATGTCAGGCTGAAATACAATATTTTTAAGCTATTTTTTTATTTTATTTTTTTCCCCCTGGTAACTTGTCTTTTTTTATTTCATTGTGTAAGAAATAACAGCATAACAAGTTATGCTGTTATTTCTTGTGGTGTTTGTTATATTTGCTTCATTAAAAAAAAAAGAAGAAAGACAAATACCTGCATTAGGTTCAGCTCTCAGCTGCAGAGGAGGAGGAAGCTGGAGGATGAAATGTTGATTCTTAAATTTGTGTTACTATACTGTATATTTTTATAAAACTAATCGCAAATTAAAGTCAGTCTGCATTAGTACATGTGTTTAGAATTTCACGTCCCATAACGTTTTATCTGTCTCAAAAGGAATAATTTTAAATGCAAAATAGTTTAATGATTTCTCAGTTTGTTGCTGTATTTAGTGCATTATTTTCTTATCAGCTGGCCAATATTTTGGTGTGGGAAGAATAACGGAAATAATTTTTATTATTCATTTTAGTTTCTTTGTTTTCTTGTTTCTATGTTAAAAGTTGGTTTAAATGTTGATACTGGTTAGGATGCCTCCTGGACGTCTCCCTGGTGAGGTGTTCCGGGCATGTCCCACCGGGAGGAGACCCAGAGGAAGACCCAGGACACGCTGGAGGGACTATGTTTCTCGGCTGGCCTGGGAACGCCTTGGGATTCCCCCAGAGGAGCTGCTCCAAGTGGCTGGGGAGAGGGAAGTCTGGGCCTCCCTACTTAGGCTGCTACCCCCGCGACCCGACCCCGGATAAGCGGAAGAAAATGGATGGATGGATGGATGTGTAAATCATGACTGTTCATTGAGAAGCCTGATCTCTACAGGGATAAATGTTTAT
>JBBPBX010006375.1:51174-68717 GCA_038048925.1 Garcialebias charrua
ACCACCAGTAGAGATTACTAGGACTCCTAGGTCTCTGACTGAACGGAAGTTCTGGAAAGCTTCAGAGTGGCGAGCATTTCTCCTATTCTATTCTCTGCCTGTATTAAAAGGCCTGCTCCCTGCACGATTTTGGAACCATTTGTTCCTACTAGTGTTTGGCGTTTATAAATTATTGCAGGATACCATAATGACTGAAAGCATCTTGATAGCAGAGCTAGTTTAAAAAAAAATTATTATCATGTTCCAAAGACTGCATGGGAAATACAACATGACTTTTAATATCCACTTGCTTACACACAGTGCTCAAAGTGTCAAACAATGGGGACCATTATGGGCTACATCGACGTTTGCATTTGAATCCAATATGGGCACTCTCATGAAATATTTTAATGGAACACAGTATGTCCCCTCACAAATAGTCAGGACATTTCTGTTGTGGAGAGAATTACCAGAAAGGGCCAAGAACACTATCAATCCAGATAATGATAAGGTACAATCTTTTGTTGAAGAACTTTACTTACATAAAAGAAAAACTGAAAATTGTGAAGCCCTAACCGAAAGTGTCGGAGGTTTTGGTCATCCTGTGGTGCAAAACTGCTTTAAAATAGCCTACAGGCTTGCTATTGAAAAGTTGTGTGGAAATCTAAGCAACTGCTTCTGGTCTTACAACCGGTTTTTGATCAATGGAGTTCTGTGTCCCAGTCAAAACTACGACAGACTAAAAAAGAGATACAACAGTGCTGTATGCCTGAAAGATGGAACCCTTTGTTTAATTGTAGACTTAATTGTTTTTAAACAAGTATGTTTCCATCAGATTTCTGCTTTTTGTTCATGTGCCAAATTATGTTGTGTTTTAGTTGAAGTCCTTGCTAAATCAGACAGGCCTGTATGTAAAGATTCACAGATTAATGTACAAAGTACTTTCATTCATGAGGTTAAAAAAACTGAAAGTGTCATTGCTGTCTGGCCTGTCATGATTAAAACAAAATGTGTTCTTGTTGAAACAGAAAATGCTGTGTACATAACACCATTGCCAAACCCTTACGAGAGAGACTAGAAGTTGATTAATAAATTCAAGTAAAAATATTTCTCTGTTTCTGTGTATGTTTTTAAGGTACCGGTACATAAAGATAAATCAATGAAGCGCATATTATTTTCTGTAAACTTTTAAACTCCAGCACCATATAATCTTGAATATGCAAGTTCATAACAGGTACTTTTTCAAAGCAAATGTGTTATGTGAAAAACTTATTCTGCGACATAAATTAATGATCATTTTATTTTGCTATTGGATTAAAATAATGTATCAGTACTTTGTAGAATAAATAAGTAAAGAGTACAAAAAAGAAAGTACAAGTATAAACTTTAGAATTATAGTATAAAGTATTTTAATTACCGGTAGTTTTGAAACTTTTTTTATACTTTTAGGTATACTTCCCTATACTAATCTTAAGTATATCTAATGTAGTTTATAAAAAGTAAACTTAAAGTGCACTGCCTTATTTTAGGTTTAAAATAAGTATACTCGTAGTACACTTTGTTTTAAGTATACCTGAGATAAGTACATAAAAGTATACTGGAAGTATACTCTTTAAATTTTAGTTCAAAATTAGTATACTTAAAGTATACTTAAATATACTTCATTTTGCTAAGGGATAGTTTAAATGACTTTAATGTTATTTTTACGGATCTGACTTGTTCTATAATAATAAATACACAGTTAAGCAGGTAACAAAACAAAAAACTGAAACTGCCTGTAACATAAAAAATACATATTAGTAATAAAGTTATCAACACTAAAATTTTGTTTTATTGTTGGCTTTAATTTCAAAGGACCAAAAAGTGAACATAACTGTGGTAGATTTATTTTAAAACCTTTCTAATCTTACCATAAATAACATGTTTTATCAAATAAAATCGGAACATTTAAAGAAACCTCTGCTACATGAACGTGCTTCAAGTAATTGTGAAAAGTTTTCTTTTATTTTCTGGGTGGAAGAAGACAGTAAATTCCTAAAATCACATTAAATCAAGATAAGGAGGTTTTTATGTCATTATCTCATGGCAGTAATTTATGTTTACAAGAAATCACAAGTAAACAAACTACCTTTACTAACCTCATTAAATTGTTTTATCCATTACTTTATAAGATCATGCCAGGCATCACAGCAGAGCTTCAGATCTAAATTTCATCATCATCATCATCATCAGCTTTATTTATAAAGCGCTTTAACACAGCCACAGCTGAAACAAAGTGCTGAACATCAGATACAAACAAGATAAAAGAAAGCATAAAAACAGAACCACAAAACTAACACACAGTGAACTAAAAATTCAATTTAAAATACATTAAAATGACAAGTTAAACAGGTAAAATCAATAATAAAAATGAAGTAAAATCAAGTCTCAGTTGGTTGAAGACCAATGAGTAGAGATGAGTTTTCAAACGGGTTTTAAAAATGGACAGTGTGGGAGCCTGTCGAATGTGTAAAGGCAGAGCGTTCCATATCTTAGGGCCACTAACAGAGAAGGCCCTGTCTCCTCGAAGCTTCCTCTTACTCTTTGGAATGACCAGGAGCAGCTGGTCAGCAGACCTGAGTGACCGGGATGGAGTGTAATGGTGGAGAAGCTCTGCCAAATAAGGGGGGCAAGGCTGTTTAAAACCTTAAAAACAAACAAGAGAATTTTAAAATGAACTCTAAAATACACGGGCAGCCAGTGGAGAGAAGCCAGGACAGGTGTGATGTGCTCTCTTTTGCGTGTTCCAGTTAAAAGACGTGCAGCAGCATTTTGCACCAGCTGCAGACGTGCAAGTGAGGACTGGCTGACTCCAAGATAGAGAGAATTACAGTAATCCAGCCGTGATGAAATGAAGGCATGGATTACTGTTTCGAACTGTTGCCGTGAAAGAATATGTTTCACCTTTGCCAATTTTCTCAAATGATTAAAAAAAAAACAGATTTTACTGTGGCCCTTATTTGACTGTCGAGCTACCACTGTCCATCTTAAAACCAAGGTTTGTAACTGTACATTTTACATACATTGTCAGAGGGTCTAAGTCAACTGGAGGGCTTGAACAAGCTCCACTAGGTCCAAAAACAAGTACCTCAGTCTTTTTTCATTAAAATGCAGGAAGTTTCATTTAGACTTCTTGCTCCAGAGCATTTGTGCAGCGCTGCAGAAGCAAAATGCACATTAAAACTTCTGCGTTCTTCTGGTCCTTCAGGACAAAATGTCTGCTGTGATGACACAAGGTGCAACACAACAAGAACTCGTGTTCTCATCAGATTTATCTCGTTCTCTCCAGAAAACAAAGCTTCGCTCTTCAAGATGACAAGATTAAAGTTCTCTGGTTGCCTCAAGGTAGAAGTCATCAAACTGCAGCAAATTCAAACGAACACCTCCACCTAAAAGCAGTGCAGAGACTTAGCAACGTGAAATCCTCAGCTGCTGAGAAAACATCTGGATCTATTTGGGTTGACAGAACTCTGCAGAGTCTCCAGGCCAGTAGATCCAAAGTCCAGCGTGGAGCGGCTGAGTGAACGTGGTCTGGACTCTGTGCAGGAGAGTCCTGGTATCAGAGACGCTGTAGAAGGACAGAACACCTGCTCTGTGGTCCAGGTACACTCCGATCCTGGAGGAACCAGGACCTGAGATGGAGGTGCTGCTGTTCTTGTGGAAAAGCTTGTATCGACTCTGATAACAGTCCAGCGCCCAGGATTTGTCGTTGCGTCCAAATCCAGATTCTCCTCCAGTTCTGCTGATGTTCTTTTGCGCGACGGCTATGAACCCTCCACTTCCTGTCCACTCCACCTCCCAGTAGCACCGTCCCGTCAGACTCTCTCTGCTCAGAACCTGACAACAACTGGTGAACCGGTCCGGATGCTTGGGACAGGACTGAGGTTGTTTCATCAGCGTTGCCTTCAGACGCCGCTCTGACAGGAGCAGCTGATGGTGAGCTGTGTTTGGGTCCAGTGTGATGTCACAGGAATATTTGAAGAAGTCACTTCTGCTGGTTGGTTCTGGTTCTGACAGTGGAGCCTCAGGCTGCTTGTTCAGGGAGTTGTCTCTCAGGGTGTCGTGCAGTTTGTCTCTGAGCTCCTCCACAGCTGCTGTCACGTCCTCAAAGTATCTCAGAGGACGGATGTTGAAGCTGGATGAGTGTGGAGACTCACCGAGTGCTGACACTGACTGGGAGTTGTGGAGGAACTGGTTGTGATCCTGTGTGTGTGAGAGCTGCTTCAGCTCAGCATCTTTCCTCTTCAGCTCAGTGATCTCCTGCTCCAGCTTCTCCTGAAGCTCCAAGACTCGACTCACTTCAGTTTCCTGCTGGGATCTGATCTGCTGCGTCACATCAGAGCTTCTCTTCTGGATGACACGGATCAGCTGAGTGAAGATCTCCTCACTGTCCTCCACTGTTTGATCAGCAGAGTGATGGATGGCCTCCACCTCCTGATGAAGCAGCTCCACATCTTTCTCTCTGTCCTGGATCTCCTGCTGGATTGTTCCTCGTCTCACCTCGACCTCTCTCTGCCTCTCAGTCCTTTCTGCTGCAGCTGAGACCGTGTCGTGGTCTTTATGTTCCTCCACAGAGCAGAGATAACAGATACACTTCTGATCAGTACGGCAGAACATCTTCATCACCTCATCGTGACGAGAGCAGATGTTCTCCTGGAGGTTCTTGGAGGGCTCCACCAGCTTGTGTCTCTGAAGTGGAGCTGACTCATAATGAGGCTGAAGGTGTTTCTCACAGTAAGAGGCCAGACAGACTAAACAGGACTTGATGGCTTTCAGTTTTCTTCCAGAGCAGACATCACAGGACACATGTTCAGGTCCAGCTGTGCAGTGATCAGCAGGAGCAGCTTGGAGTCCAGTCTTCTTCAGCTGCTCCACCAGGACAGACAACATGATGTTTTTCTCCAGGACAGGCCTCGCTCTGAAGGTTCTCCTGCACTGAGGGCAGCTGTGGATTCCTGCATGATCCTCTTCATCCCAGTGGGATTTAATACAGCTCATACAGTAGCTGTGTCCACAGGAGAGACTCACCGGATCCTTCAGTAGATCCAAACAGATCGAGCAGGAAAATGTTTCTAGATCCAACTGATTTGCTCTCTCCATGTCAGGAACAGTGACTGGGTGAGTTTTTAATGCATCTATTTTAAACTTCAGCTCTGAGGAGGAGGAAGGAAATATGCAGAAAGACTGGTGCCGCCTGAGAACAGGAACAGGTTCTTCAAGTTTCTTCACATAAAAAACATCATCATCATCATTTACCTCAAGAGTCAGGTGGAAGTTTAAAACAGCGCTTTGTTTTACGATGTCACGAAGACACGTATTATTTCTCAAGTCTATGAAAAACAAGACAGGCCACCAGTAAAACATCACAGTAATATAAAAAGCTGCCCAGTACTCTCCCAGTACTTATATGGTTCTTTCATCTTACTTATGGTGCATTAATATGATACTTTTTAACTTTTATTGCTCCACTTTTGTTCCATTAGCGAAATATCTCATAAGTCACTGAAATGATTTTTACGAAACTTCTCAAAAATTAATAATCTACAACTGATCCAACTTTTGGATTTGATTCAAGATGGCCGCCTCAGCCCCCTTACCTTAGAAAACACATTAATGGATATAACTGTGGCAATATGCCCTGTAGGCTTTGAATGCACCACAAGTGCTGAGATATGATTGGGTCGGGTGCTGGCTGCCCATATATAAAGGGGTCTCCCTCATTGGTTGACTTCACATCATTCTTCCGGTTCAGACCGTGGCGTTTGTTGGCGTGGCACGCCAGCTGTAAATCAATGCACACTCAGATAGTGCGTTTAAAGACGTTATATTGCTGATCTATCGTCTCACAGCGGTGGTGAGTAAAGCCCTAGTTTTATTATTTTGTTTTTAAATGCTTTTAGATTTTAATTCTAATATTTATTTTTTTGTTAGTTGCTGCTGTTTGTCCTTGACAGTTTATTTACCTGCTGTGCGGGTTGTCCTGACTGGCATCACCTCCCATTTGGACTGTCCGTTGGCTGTCGTCTTGTCGTCCTGGCTACTGGTTTAATGCCCACTGTTCTGGCCGGCGTAAGGCTGGCTGCATCACCCGTCCTGTGTGGCTGATCGGGGCCGACTGATGTTCAGCCCGGACTAATCGTCCTGGTGCCAGCGTGAGTGGCGTCTACTACGGCGCTGTGGTTCTTCCAGGACAGACTCTTTGGACTGCTGCGGCTTGATTAATCGAACATCTCTCAGGCGGTGGTATTAATTCTGTTGTGGGGTACGATTTGCCTGTGAGGTTTTCCTTTTTTTAGAACATTACACTGAATTTCACTTTTATTGTTGCCTGGAGTTATAACTGCCTTTTAAAGTGATTGGGTTTAAAATTTAGTATTTTTTAATTAAACAATTGTGTAATTTATTGGTGTCTGTGTGAACTTGTCTCATGCCTCATCTGCAACGGGTCTGTGTGCCTTAAGGGTAACTGTTTTAGTGAAGTTATTTAAACCAATTTCATTTTTTAATTAAAAATAGTGTTTTTAAACTAAAGTTGCCTATTTTTATCCATACCCGTCCGGCTACATTTGGCGTTGTTGGTAGTTTTTGCAGTTTTGAGGCTGGGACACTTTCACAGCTTTTTTGTTTACTTTTTTTTTGTTATCAAGCAGTATTTTTTTTATTTTTTTGTTTTTTTGTATGTACAATGTGATAAGGACAAACAGCAGCAGTTCATTAGTTTTTGAGCTTGGCATTTGTAGTGATGGAGAAAGGGCTACTGGAATTGAAGACCCTGGTAGCTCAATGAAGTGCTGATAATGAGAAGCTACGTGCAGAGCATTTACCATCCACCTCTAACCCCAGTGCTGGGCCATCTTCAGCTTCTGCACTCCCCATGGCCCAAGTAGTGTTTGTTCCACGCGATTGTAAGTGCCCTATGTTTAGGGGACGGATAGGGATTAGTGTGAGCGAGTGGGTTGAGGAGGTGCAGGCGTGTATGCGGGCACGAAATTTGTCAGTAGATCAGGCTTTTTTTTTTATATACTGTACGACCATTTGGAAGGAGAGGCAAGGGATGAGATCAAATATCGTTCTAGTCAGGAATGAGAGGATCCGGCTAAGATTATTGCTATCCTCAAGGAGCTTTATGGATGTAATGAGTCACATGTTGCATTACAGGAGGCCTTTTTCTCCAGAAAACAATTTGAGGGGGAAATATGTGACCAGCCACTCCAAATCCAGGAACAAGTCGGCACAGCTCTAACTGAGAAAAAATCAATAAACCTTCAACTTCTGAGAAATTAGTGAAAATCGTTTTTTTGCAAAATGTACCAGTTGAAGTTGTGAAGAAACCATCCCATGCTTTAAAAAACACTTTATAAGTGTTTAAACTGATAAACTTTGTGTTAGAAATCCGTTTGTTTTCAGAGTAAAACCAAGCCGCAGTGATTTGCGTACTGGGGGCGGGGACCCTCTCAGCTGATTAACATGCGGGACTTGTTTGGCTGGTATCAGAGCTTTGTTACTGGCTTCGGCCAATAACGTGCAGCTTTGAAAGAAGCACATGGCTACTTAACATCTATAGATCGCCCAGTGGACACAAGGAACAAGGAAAATAATAAAATAAAGCCGATCAAAGCGTCAGAGCTGTCAGCTGTTTTTCCGACCGACCCGAGGAAAAAAAAAAAGAAGCCTTTACTGCGTGCGCAAGCAAATCGCAAGCAAATCAGTTTCCATCCTACATAATACATCCATCCATACGTCCATCCATCCATCCACTATCTTTATTTCATTAGACAAAGCAGACACACGTAATCACCGCGCCATGCGCGCAGCCACTGCGGTAAAGTGAGCCTCTACTCGGCTCCGTGTCTGCAGCCATGGTCTGTGTCCAGCAGCGCATCGCGCAATCACACGCGTTGGATTGGCTTAGGTTTTACAAATCGCAGCAAAGAAACTAAAATTTAAAGCACGATAATGGTGCACCAATTATGCAGATTCAACTGGCCGTTTGAAAAGGTAAAATGTACAGTTAACATCGGATGGATCAGCCGTTCTCACGCAGCTGTCAGCTGCTGTCAGCTGCTGTCATCATGATAAAAAAGCTGAATGGAGCAGCGTGTTTAATTAAAATAGCCTTGTTTTTCCCAGATAATTTTGCTCTAAAATGTTTTTGTTTATCTTTATGTAAGGTTATCTTTAGAATTTATTTTTCATGTTAATATATATTTGGTGAAACAAGAAATCTTATCTTTCTTTCTTTGAAATACATTATTTGGATGAATGGATGGATGGATGGATGGATGGAAACCGACCAGCCCACAAAAGCTTAATAAAAAAGACCTACAGCAAAGATAAGGCCTTTCTGCCCTGATGACACAAAAGTCATGTAGCACCAACACCTTTGTGACATCTAAAATAAGTCTGTGCAGGAGCTTGGTGTGTGTAAAGCCTTATTTTATTTTGTTTTCCCCCTGTCTAACCTTCTTAGATGCAACATAAGCATCTCCTGAATTTACTCAACATCTTCAGCTATTATACAAACTTTTCCAGTGTCATCAACTTTATAAAGTGCATTCCTGTCCTGTAGGGGAGACCGGGTATGGTTGTAACACTTTTTGCTCCAGCACCTTTAACTCACAGAATTTTTGAGCTAGAGTTTTCAAACTTTTATACAAAATACCCACATTTGTTGACTACAAATGGCACCAATTCAAACCTCTGCAAGAATATCACAGACCTCATGAGTTCATGTCAAATACATGGTGGTCCTTTGTTACAACCACACTTGCTGGGGTAAGTTGTAACAATTAGACAAAATAAGCAAAAACAGAGGCCACACCATGTGATATGCTTCAAAAAGAGGTTTACTGAATTAAAAGAACAATACAAGAACAAAATGTCTCTCTCTCTTTCTGTGACTGACCATAACTCAAATACAGGTGGTCCCCGACTTACGAGCACATCGACTTACAACGTTCCGGACTTACGAGCTGACTAACGAATAGTAAAGTTGTACAGAACATACAGAAAATACAGCACTGGAATGTGTTTTTAGATGAAAGTGTGTTAGCTAACTGTTTGTAAACAAAGTTCTGTGCATGTTTATGAACCACGTTTGTGTTGAAAAATGGGTTCGTAGTAGCGCTAGCATACATTTTCCAACTTAGTCGGGGACCACCTGTATACTGTTTGTGTGTGCATGTGTGTAAATTATTCTACTAGAACAATCTTCCTTAACATGTAGACCTATAATGCCTAAATATAATATAATGCCATATAAGGCCTAAATATGTGTTACAACCCACCCCAACCCTGTCAGCCATGTTTAGCTAGCTGTAGTAGCATAGTGGTTTGAAATTAGCACAGGAAAATGCATCACATTTTGCCTGAGAAATTACACTTTCATCTAATGTAAGTTATATGGTTTTATCTGCAACAGTATAAGTACTAAACAAAATATAGTCATGGTCAAAAAATTTACTTTCTTACCTCAAAATCAGTTTTTTCTCCTTAGTATCTGCATGTACCTGTTTCCAGACTTGACAATCACAATATGGTATTGTGGAGGAAGCGGGTAAACACTGAAATGATCATGTGAATCCTATCTTATCCCTGATTGGTGGAACTGGTGGTGTTACAACTCTCCCCATGTTACAACTATACCCGGTCTCCCCTACCTTTAACACCATTTTTATTATACTTTTACTGCTGTTAATATCATAATTTTTACCATTGGTGTGTGATACTGTTCATTAAATTTTTAAACCTCTTTTATGTTGTGTGTGTGAAGCACCTTGATAACAGTTTATCTGTTTTTTTTTTTCATTCAAGCTTTATTTATACAGGCTAGCCTCGTTGAGCCACGGGGACTCATTTACAAGAGGGACCTGTCTCACTCACACCTAGGGTCAATTTTAGAGTTACCAATCAGCCTAACATGCATGTTTTTGGACTGTGGGAGGAAACCGGAGCACCCGGAGAAAACCCACGCATGCACGGAGAGAACATGCAAACTCCACCCTTTTAACTGTGCTATATAAATAAAATTGACTTGACTTGACTACTGTAGTTGTGACCCTTATTTTTTGGGGTGGGCTGTAACAAAACAATTAACATTATTAATGTGTAAAACATGTCACAATAACATAAAATACAATTCTTTGTATTAATGTTGTTTTTTTAAAGATCAAAAGGAAGTTTGCCAGTAGGGGTGTAGGAAAAAATAGATTTTTTAAAGACTCTGGATTCTTAGTCCTGGCGATTCAGAATCAATTCTAAATGCTCCAAAATCAATTTTTAAACATGTTTAATTTTACCCTGATGCATGCTCAATAATCCAGGTACAAAAATCTAAAAAAGCTAAGTCTGGTATTCAGCTCAGTCTTAACACCCTCTCACAGTGGATGAACCAGTTTGCTGATGACAGCCGAAACCAGCTGCTCACATGATGGAGGACCATCAGCCTAACAATGGATCGTTAGCACCCTGATGGTTGTTTGCTATTCACAGAGGGCTGAGTGATACCAGCAATGACAGCATTATTGTCCCCCTCTTATAATGCTTGAGTTAAAGGTTACTACACTTTGGTAGGCTGAAGTCTGTTTTTGTCTGTATATTTTGAATTATTTGTATGTGATGGACTGGAGACCTGTCCAGGTGCCCTCCGCCTCTCGCACAGTGATGACTGGACATGGACACCAGTGAGCCCCATGACTCTTAAAGGAAGAAGTGGTTAAAGATGATGGATGGATGAATTATTTGTTCCTATATTTTTATTTTATTGTTTTAGAGGAATCCAGGCAACTAAGCTAACCTAATACAGTACTGGTAATTCAAGTTACAGCATTTAATGCATTCCTGTATTATTTGTTTGTATTTTTGGTATGAATATCAAATGATTCAAAAACTTTGATAAAGTACAGAACCTACAATTATTGTTTTAAATAAATGTTCTATTTGTTTACATTGTTGTTAATGTTTTCAGTTTAAAATTATTGTTTTAAATAAATGTTCCATTTGTTTACATTGTTGTTAATGTTTTCAGTTTAAAATTATTGTTTTAAATAAATGTTCCATTTGTTTACATTGTTGTTATTCTCAGTTTAAAATTATTGTTTCAAATAAATGTTCCATTGGTTTACATTGTTGTTTAATATTCTCAGTTTAAAATTATTGTTTTAAATAAATGTTCTATTTGTTTACATTGTTGTTAATGTTTTCAGTTTAAAATTATTGTTTTAAATAAATGTTCCATTTGTTTACATTGTTGTTATTCTCAGTTTAAAATTATTGTTTCAAATAAATGTTCCATTGGTTTACATTGTTGTTTAATATTCTCAGTTTAAAATTATTGTTTTAAATAAATGCTCCATTTGTTTACATTGTTGTTTATTCTTTTCAGCTTGTCAGTTACAAAGCTGAAACTAAATTTATGACCATTTTAATAGAAAAATCATTTTTGAATCAAAAATTGTTTCTGAATCGAAAAATTGATTTTGAATCGAATCGTGATACCAAAAATCGGAATCAAATCAATTCTCCAGACACTGAGAGATTCATACCCCTATTTGCCAGCAAAGCTGAAATTCTGCACACCTTCCTAGGCAGAGTCTGTGTTGACAGTCAGTTCTGGGGGTTGGGTTAACGCAAATTAATGTAAATGAACAGCAATTGTTAACACCCCCAGGTAATGCTTCTGGAATGGGGACATTCTTCCAAAACTTTGAAGCCTGTTTTCTCCCTAATCTTATTTGCAGATTGCCAACATTGAAATGGCTGTATCTTCTTCATTTTTTTTTTGAGCGACATGTGTTTGGCATCATCGGATAGCTTAGAACCCACACTTTAAGATTCTGTAAATAACTCAAAATGACCCAGGGGAGACTTGTTCCTGGTTTTGCCATGGCCAGTCACATATGTGCGCATCCAGGTACATTTCCACGCCAGCCCCAGAGCACGCGTACACACGTTTCTGTGGTTCTTGTTCCTTTGGCGACACTTACAGGTGATTCAGAGAAACTGAAGCCCCACAGTCTGTGGTTGACTTTAAGAGCGGCTTGAAGACCTTTCTTTTCAACCGAGCATACTTTACTCCTCATGATTCTACTTTTGATCATAGCTGATACTGTTGTTGATTTTAATTGTTTATTAAATGTTTTATTGACATTTAATTCTGTTGCACCTTGTAGCACTTTGAGATTTTCATTAATGAAAAGTGCGTTATAAATTGAATTCTTATTATTATTATTATTATTATTATTATTATTATTATTATTAACTGTTCATGATGTGAAAATGATTAATATTCCCACCAAACACACGATTAACAAGTATTACATCCACATGACGCAGTTAAATAAAGCACGCGCAAAGTTGTGCCAAAAATAAATTCAACAGGAACGGATTCATTCAGCCTTACTGGAGAATATAATAAATAGTGTAACACGCAGAGCATTTATTTATAAACAGATATAATTTTCTGATCTAGGATATGGCTTATCAGCCGTTTTCAGAAATAATCATTTTTCAGTTTGGCACTGCTGCGCTCTGGAGCAACACAGGAGCCGTGCATCACGCGTGCATGCAGAAGCAGCGATCAAACTGTTCCCGAGCTATGAGGGAGCTGCAGGCCGATCAGGGCAGTCCAGTCCACACAAAGCCTGATCAATGGAATGTCTCATCCATATGATTCCAAAGGCTGAGTGGTCGCGCTTTGGAGCGCGCGCGCACCCTCGCCGGTTACACGGCAGCTGGAGGTGATTCATGATCTGCGTTTATTGTAGATTTCTCCAAAATGACACGTGAAAGTACACCATATATAACTTGTTGGAGAGTAAAGGCTTCACAGACAAACAGATTGCGCACAAGGCTGTGGCGCGCGCAGCGTTTGGAGACTCCAACATCACGTCATGTCATGAAAACTCTCCACTGAGACGCACAGACTCGTTTCTTCATATCATCTATTAAATAAACAAAGATCTACCAAACATCTAAGTTCCTCTGTGTTTACAGTAATTATGGTAATAAACTCGTGCGCAAAGTTAATATTTTCACTCAGAATGAATGGATGAGCCGTTGCGCACCAAAGCAGGGTGGGCGCACACACTAATACCGACACACAATCACTCGTTCTTTGCGTGATAAACACATTTTATTACTATTCTTACTTAGGATTATTTTCCTCACTCATATTATATTAAATTCATTATTTTCCTGAATCTAGAAATCATTTCTGATCGCGCAGGGATCAAACAAACATGTCCTTCACACATGCAGGAAGTAATTTGCATCTGTTTAACATATGTAAATGAAGGCGTGTCAGGGGAGGTGTCTCACGTGCGCTCAGTTCCACGTTAATTGTGATGTACAAAAGGAATGTGCGTGGATTCCGGTGTACGCACAGTTTGATACATCTGGATTTTTTTGTGCGTACACACTTTTCTGGATTTGACCGTACGTCACTTTTCAGTAGGAAATCCACGCAAGTCTTTGTACATGAGGCCCCAGGTGAGAGATCACCCTGTAGGAGTGTGACTGGGCCTGTATTCTGCTTCCAGCCAGAATCAAGAGGTCATCCAGGTAGTTCATAACCTTGAGTCCTTGATTCCTAAGGGATGTCAGGGCTACGTCCAGACATTAGTAAATGTACGAAGAACCGTCTTTAAACCGAAGGGTAATGCTTTGAATTCATAAGCGTTTCCCTCGAAAGCAAAACAGAGGAATTTTCTGTGTTCCCTCCACACGCTTACCTGGAAATAGGTATCTTTCAAATCCATTGTACATGCGTAGTCTCCTGGTCTTACAGGCTGGAGAACCTGCCGCAGTGTAAGCATCTTGAACTTAAAAGTTTTTATTCTCTTGTTCAGAGTCCTGAGATCCAGTATCGCTCTCAGGGAATGATCCTTTTTGGGCACCAGGAAGTACTTGCTGTAGTGGCTGGAGCGTAGTTTGCGTTTCGGGACCAAACTTATCACTCCCTTCTGTAGCATTGTCAAAACTTCCTCCCTCAGCACGTGTGCGCATAAAGGGTTAATTTTTGATTGCAATACCCCTGTGAAGGGGGACAGTCTCCTGGTGAACTGCAACTTGAGGCCATGACATATCGTTGTCATGACCCATTTGTTTGGTAGACACACCCTCCAGGCCTGCGCGTGCGCCATGAGCTTGGAAGTCATGTCTAATCGCTGCTTGTCATGTTTGAGAGCGGGAGGGGTTGCCTTTGACCCCTCTCGCGAGCTCTCGGGCAGGTTGGTCAGCCCGACAGAATATATTGCAAGATCTGACTGTCCCAGACAGAGCTTGCGCTTCTTACAGCGGTTCATAGTTTGACCAAGTGGTTTGTGTTTTATAAAAATGGGACTCGAGTCAAGAACCAGGGCAGTTTGTGCTTTGGTACTTTTATTTTTGTATATGCATGAAACAGTGTTTGTTTTGATTACACATACAGTAGGCGAGTCATGTTTGATGCGTACACACATGTCACCAGCTCCTCGTAGTGTTCTACAAGTGGAGACTGAGCTCAAAAGGTTAGGTTCCCGTACCACGTGGGCGGGCAAACCTGTAAAATTATCAGTTCGTTCTGTTTCATCAGGCCCGAATCTGCTTTCCACATGGGGTCATCGAAGAGGCCCTCGGCCAGTACTGGAAAGTCTCACTGTCACCAGCAGGTCTCTTCCGAGGAAGGCCACGCATGTCTTCCTTTGGGGTACAAGGCTTTTTCTCTGCAGCCCCTCGCGGAGGGCTTCTGCCTGTTTGCGTCTCTGCTCCAACCTGGCCTGGATGCATTCCAAGGCTCTCCCGAAGAGTCCTGTCGGCTCGATCGAGTGCTGGAGGAAGGGGGACCTCTGGTTTTCCGGGAGGTCCGACAAAGTCAACCAAAGATGGCGCTGGGCGACAACTATTTCCACCATTGCTCTGCCCTACATGATGGCTATAGTCCCCATCATGCAGAGTACAAATTCAGAGGCGCGGCGGGCCTCTTCCATGGCCTCCGTTGCGGCTTGTTTGTTCGTCGTTACCTGGAGGTCCTGCAGTTTTTCTGCCAGGTACGCCTGCATCATGGTCGATATGTTCATTGCATGATCCGCGAGGCCCTCAACCTTGTAGCACTTTTCGAGTTGTTTCTTCGAAATGCGACAGGCCCTTCTGGGCAACGCTGGCTTCGCCCCCGTAGCTGCGGGGGCCAAATGAGCCGCCAGGGTCTCCTCTATCAGGGGTGTGCTGGCGAGGCTTGCTGTCTCCATTCCAGCGACATCCAGGAGTCGAGATAGTGGCAACGTCATGGGAGCTCCGGGTTCCACCCAGGAGCGTTTGAGCTCCATGAGGAAGTCCGGGAAAATTGGCATTTTTTGCAACATCGTCGGCTGCTGCTTCGCATAGATGTAGTTTCCCGCCAGCCTCGTAACCTGTTGGCGAAGCGTGGGGTCTGGCCACGTGACCTGCAGGGCATCCGCCGCCCTATGACACAGGTCGAACAGAGAAGGGACCGACACGTCTGGTTCCGGTAGATTTTGCGCCAGGTTCTGAGAGGAATCAACAGTTTCTCCTCTGCAACCATACTCGGCGTCTTGGTCAGACACTTCGGGCATTACGTCCTCGACGAGGACCGAGGAGTCCGTCACGTTCTCATCCCCGACTTGACCACTGCATTCCAGGTCCACGTTCTCGAGCTCCGTCCCGGGAGCGTGCAGCTCTGCGAGGCGTGCGGCCTTCAATGCTGCGGCCTTTGCTATGGATTTAGCCAACGCGCCCGCACTGCGTTTCCTCACTACGCCGACATCCGAATAGTGAGAGAAGAGTGAGGAGTCGGGAAATTCCAGCTCTTTTCTTGCGTGCAGAATCCCTAGGCAGACAAGACAGGCCTCGTGGGTGTCCGTCGCCGAGAGGGAGTAGCCGTAGCCGCTGGGGCAGGGGCGCGAGCGAGGGCTTGTTGTCCTACTGGTTTTCTTCTGAGTCTTTGTCCTCCGTTTCCCCTTCTCGGGAGCCATGTCCAGCGACGAGAAACGTTGAGGCTGTTCCTAGTATCCTTTTGTTCTAAGCCATCCTCTCCGTCGTCTTGCTTTCGCTGTCTAGCCTGCTAATGGTTAGCAGGGAGTGTTGTGACGCATTAAGCACCGTCGAGCGAAGCAGCTGCGAAGAGAGAAGAAAACTTTGAGGTAAGTAGAAAAACACTGGGCTAGCTTTCACCAGCCCAGCAGTACGCAGGAAAAATTTCTCTGTACGCTCAGCTTAGGGAGCAAGCTCACCTCTGATCGAGCGATGCGACAACAGAGAAGTCCCACGAAGTTCAGGTTTAAGCGAGGTGAAGGGCAATAAGAGAATGATGAATGGGCGTCAGCGGCTTAAGTACATAGAGGGCGGGGCCTCTGGCGTGATGCTGACGCCCCTGCTGTAAAGGCGTGAATGTATTCCTTCAGGTAATCGCACGGGGCACAATTCCCATAGCGTATGTTGCACCGAGAGACATGACTGAAAGGGAACACCTTGTATCTGTGACTTTCCTTCCCTCCATTGAGTACGGTGACATTATCATGTTCTTCTCTCACTATTCTCCTTGTTCTTGGTTACTTACTTTTGGGAGGACTGCCAGCTCTCGATAAATGGTAAATGGTAAATGGAGCTTATTTATATAGCTTATTTATATAGCTTATTTATATAGCTTATTTATATAGCGCTTTCCAGCCCCCTGTGAGGAGCCCCAAAGCGCTTTCCAATACCAGCCATCCACCCATTCATTCACACATTCATAGATTTACTCAAGTCCCTTATTCTTAAGTTTTATGATTATGGACTCAACAGAACTCTTGGGAATGTTAAGGGCCTTTTAAACTTTTTTTTGTTTTCTTTCCATCTTATGTAGTTGATATTTATGCAGTTGTTTAATTATGTAATATATTTTTATTTATATGGTGTGACTTTGTAGAAATTCCCTTTCTTAATGTATTTTCACTTTGATATTAAATGTTTTTTTGTTTTTTTACTTTTCAAACATATCTTTCTATCGAAAACAGAACACCACATCCAAATGCATGGGCCTCTTTAAGGAAAAAACAAAAACCCTGACATTCACATAACAAAAAAAACTGAAATAAGTCAGAGTGGGCATTCAGGGGTAAATTATTTTAATGTGAAAATGTATTTTTTCTAACTAAATGTTCCCTCTTGACAAGTCATTCACAGCTAATAGATGAGAAAAAAGTGAAGAAGGTCAAAGAAAAGAAGCTTTACACACCATGTTGCCACCATTTACCTTAATCACTGAACTAGAAACTAATTTCCATCAGGTCAGATACCTTTTATTTCCCTCTGAAAGCTTGGTGACCTAAGCAAACTTTCCTTTAGTCACTATTCAATAAAGGCATCTTTCTTTCCTTTATATACATGTCAAGAAACAAGTGTTCTGGTCATTTCCTGACAATAATTCATTTTTTTAAAGTCCTAGATGAATTCCCAGGCAGATAAATGTGTTACAGCTCATTAGTTGCTGAAAACGTTTAAAAAAATACTCTCACATTGGGTATTTCTTCACCTTTTTATGTTTGTGT
>JBBPBX010006376.1:0-59757 GCA_038048925.1 Garcialebias charrua
TAACATCCCATGAACACATTTTAACATTGTGGCAAGAATTTCTTGTTTAAGTTTAGCAGAAGTTGATTTTCAAAGTTTTTGGAGTCCAGTCTGGCTCTTTAGGGAGAGAAAATCTGTCCCGCTGTACTGAAAAGTGTCTCACATGCTGCTGAGGCAGGCAAGGGTGTGTTTAAAGATCCACTGACATGATTTTTCTACTATTCATCAAATTGCTCAAAATATATATATATTTTATCATTTAAATAGGTTAGTTTTTGCAAACAAAATGATAAATCACTTTAATTTTGCTTTAAAAGTTATTTTGAACTTCAAGCCGTGTTTAATCATGGGAAATCCGTTTACACCCGAACGCACCATCTGTGACGTAGTGTCCAGAGTGAGAGGCAGAGCTCTGGGCTTGTCACAGTGCGCGGGTGTGAGCAGCTCCACATGAAGGTAAGTCTGATACAGCATCAGACCTAAATTAGATCCTGTTGTTTCTTGTTCCATCACCCAAACTATTTTCTGCTTCCCAAAATGAAGACAAATAGCTCAAATCTTCACATAGATTGATAAATTAGTCGGGTTTTAAAATGTCCGCTATTAAAGAGACGAGAGCCCTCTGCCTCTCACTCTGGACACTACGTCACAGATGGTGCGTTCGGGTGTAAACGGATTTCCCATGATTAAACACGGCTTGAAGTTCAAAATCACTTTTAAAGCAAAATTAAAGTGATTTATCATTTTGTTTGCAAAAACGAACATATTTAAATGATAAAATATATATATTTTGAGCAATTTGATGAATAGTAGAAAAATCATGTCAGTGGACCTTTAACTTCAAAGACAAATTGCATACTGCAGGGACTGACTTGAGAACATCCATGGTAGTGACTGTGCTGGCCAAGTATCCATCTAGCTGTCTGGCACTTTCTGGAATGTTGTCCTTCATGACACTAAAGTAGTCCTCCTCCTCTGATGAGCTTGAGTTGTTACCAGGGAGCTGCACTGACTCCTGATCCAAGTGGGTCTTGATGTAGTTCAGGCCTACACACAACAATCATCATTATTACCAAACAGAGGAGACATAATTCATCTAATTACCTAAATGAGACACATGATTTAATCGACACCACTGTACTTTCAAAACAACAAAGTATGTGTCTCAATAACCAGAAATGACCATAAAGAGAAGAAACTAATTTTGCTCCTCAGTGGAATAAGAAAAACAGATGGGGATGTGGAGACAGCTAATAATTTCATTAGATAATACACTGCTGTACACTGTGCAATGCATTCAGTTTTTGCTTTAAAACATTTTATGATGATCAGGAGCTGTTCTTTGCATTAGAAAACACTACAGCATTTATAATTTATAAAAAGATGGCAATGTGAGGAACAGTTTAAATGATTTACCCAGTTTCAGCTTGTGTTCATCACTTGTCCAGGAAGTACGAAACTTTGGAAGAAGAATTGCTGCAGCAACAAGTTCAGGGTCAGCAAGCATAGGTCCAAAGCGCTGCTGGATTCCTCCTTGCAGGGCATCGATCAGTGGCTGGCAGAACTTAGAGGAGAGTCGTAGGCGGTCGAGCTTCACAGTCAGGAGGGTTATGGTGGGCACCAGCCACCCCATATGGATGTCTGCTTCTGCCTGCATTATGTTGAGGGCCTTGGCAACCGGGCTCATGGTCCCAACATATTCGGTCAGGAAAGCACATTCGGCAGGATTTAACCTGTTACATAAACAATTACCGGTATATTGTTTAATTTATTAATATAATTTATGTTAGTATGAAATATTTCATATAATATACTACTATCAACATGCTATTTACAATTCACCAGCAAATGAGCCTGATCACAATCATTTGCATTAACCTACAAATTAAAAGTTATATTGTGGCCAGAGTATTTCTGTAGTTTGATTTTATAATTGAAGAGTTTGTGTAGGTTAAATTTTCATGGATTTTCAACAGCATTAGTATCAACAACAGTCACATCTGGATAACAGAAAAAATAATAAAAGCATTTCTTCATATAAGTTCTGCTGCTGCAGAGGAACCAAAGAGCTGCATGTGGCTCCAGAGTCACAGGTTGCAGACCCCTGAACTAAACTGTCTTCTCACACAGCCATTTCAGATGTCCACTTTAAGTGGAGCAAAAACCTGCAGCCACAGCAACCTTTTCACAGATAAGTTTGAGACCACTGCTTTAAAGTAACACGGTGTTAATCCTGTCATTCTATAATATATCACCTTATGAATAAGCTTGGGGCTAACGAGTTCCTAGCCACACAAGCAACAAACACCCAAACACTGCAGCTCATGTTATTTAGCAGCCAAGCACAGCGTTAGCAACATGCATGTTGCCAGTTCATGCAAGATTATAATAATTTAGTTGTTTACTTGTGAGCAAGGTACAGTTGAACAAGAAGCTGGCTAAGGTTATATAAGACTCCACTAACCTAAATTAATTTCACATGCTAAAGTAAGGTAGCGTTTGCAACTTCACTTACCTCGACGTGTTTTTTCAGATTTGACGGCACATTTTTGAAAGACAGGAGTTCATGGTTTCGGGGGAGGCAAAGTTGACACCGGAATCTCCACGAGTTGTTTTTAGAACCGGTTAACTCAAATAAGTTTTTTAAATAAGGCCATGGATGGTGCGTATCTTCTTGCTGGCTCTCCATGGTGGAATCCATTTTGGGTGTGTTGTTAGGTAGAGGTGCAGGAGCACGCAGGTTGTCTACGTCACTGGCACAGCTCTTGCTGAAGGCGGGTCTAATGTTACCTGCCTGCTTTGCATTGGTTACTTTCTACGTCCGTAACTTTCAAACTAACGAACAAAAAACAAAAAAAAAAAGCCGCAATGCGACTTCAATGTAACGTGTAACGCAACGCATTTTAGAAATGTAGTGCAGTAGAAAGTACAGATACTTAATGCAAAATGTAGTGAAGTAAAAGTAGAAAGTACCCCTGTTTAATTTTACTTAAGTAAAGTACAGATACATGAAAAATGTACTTAAGTACAGTAACGAAGTACTTGTACTTCGTTACTTCCCACCACTGGTTAACACACATGCGCTCACTAGCCAGCAGAACAATAACCGCAGCCAGGCTGAAATACTGATTTACTTGAAATACGTATTTCTGCAACATTACTGTTTTTGTGGCTGCTTCAGGCAGAAAACAGGCTGAAGGGAAACTGATATTAGATTCCTTGAGAGGTAATTTCTAGCAAGTACAGTAGTTTGAGTGAAGCAAGTGATGAGACACTTATTTTTAAAACCAAATGTGGAAATGGAGAACGCCTTGTTTGAATGTTATATTTAGTCTTTAGATCAGACTCTTACTTCCTGTTCCTCCTTATTTATATCTCAGCTCTTCATTGCACAAATGACTAATGTAAATTTTGAATGGTATCAAAAAACTATAGTGACTCACAATTTTTGTTCTTTTGCCCTTGTTTTTTTTTTCTTTTACAGAGCTTCCAGCAGTTGTGAAACAGTTGAAAGATGTGGTCTATCGGATCTCAGCGTTGCTTCCATCCACTCAACACCAACTGTACAGGCACCTGTTGCTCCACCCATCTCTGTTCAAGTGTTGTCTGACCCTGATGACACGGTAATTAACTGAATGCATGGATACTGTACGTTATTGATCCATTTGGGGAAACATTTAGCCTGGCCCTCGCCTTCCTGCACAGCTCCGCTCAATTCTCATTTCCCTTCACTGCACAGTCTGGGACTTCTCTCATAGACAACGATTTCTCCGGTAGATTTTTGACCGGACCAATCAGAGAACAGAAGGGGCGGAGTTTTTGGCCCCTAACCCACGCCCCCACCTGTCCCAGCGCAGCCAGCTCGCAGCCGCATGTTCTCATTCAAAGCGATGCAGGACTGTTGTATAAATGACACAAATGTATTAATTTCCCCTTCTTAATCCCTTATCTGGAGTTTTCTTTTGTTTTTTTGGCCAAAAGTCAAGTGTTCGCTCCCTCCTCCTCCTCCTCCTCTCCCTCCGCTGATAAGGAAATGCCCCCACCTGTCCCAGCGCGCAGCCAGCTCGCAGCCGCATGTTCTCATTCAAAGCGATGCAGGACTGTTTTATATGTGACACAAATTTATTAATTTCCCCTTCTTAATCCCTTATCTGGAGTTTTCTTTTGTTTTTTTCCCAAAAGTCAAGTGTTCGCTCCCTCCTCCCTCCTCCTCCTCTCCCTCCGCTGAACAAGGAAATGCCTCAGGTTGTCACGAGAGAATTAAAGTCAGGTTTTAAGTTGCTGCCCGAGTCCCATCAGATTTCCTGGTCTTCTGGTGTGTTGGACCAGCGCTCCATGGTTTTATTTTATTTTATTAGGACGTTTTATTATCATATAAACACAGAATATACAACGGAGCGAGAGAAATTCAGCAGGAGGCGGAGCTGAAGTCAAGTTCAGAAGACCACGGGGGAGCAGCCATCAGCAGAGCTCACGCCTCCAGCAAGAATCGTTTTTAAATGGAGAAAGTCCAGACCCTTGTCTGAAGTGAAGTGAAGGACAGGGTCTGGTTTTAACCAGGCTAGGAAACATTACAATACAATTTATTTCTACATCTTTTGATTGCACACATAAATGATAGATAAGAAGTTATATGATACCCCTGATGGTATGCGAAAGGATCAGCTTGATGCCATAAATTGGAAGAGTTGAAATTGTAGAATGAATTATTATGCTGTTTCTTTTTTTTTAAATGTTTTTTGTGGTGATATATTTTTATCTCTCTCCAGGTCAAAAGAAGAGGAAGGTTGCAAACACTCGGTTAAACAGGGAGTCGAGTCGCTCACACAGCGTGTTCATCATCAAGCTGGCTCAGGCTCCTCTTGATGCCGATGGTGACAACATTCTCCAGGTCAGCTGGAACCACAGTCGTAGTACCAACTGAGATGAATTACAGTTTTCACAATTCAGTTTTGTCACTTTTTGATTTGTCAGGATAAGAACCAGGTTACAGTTAGTCAGCTGTGCCTGGTGGACTTGGCAGGGAGTGAGCGCATTGGCAGGACCGGGGGAAAGGGCACACGGATACGTGAAGCAGGTTTGTTATCCAACAGCAGGATCTGATTTTACTCTCAACCTTTGTTTCACTTAACCTAATATCATTTTACTTTACAGGTAACATTAATCAGTCGTTGCTGAATCTGCGGACCTGCATCGAAATACTCAGAGAAAACCAGACGTGTGGCACAAACAAGGTTTGTTTTCAGCCTAAAGATGAACACCACTTACGTTCAGATAAACTGTGTAGTTCATGTTAGATTTCTGTTTATAGATGGTCCCCTACAGAGATTCAAAAGTAACCCATCTGTTTAAAAACTACTTTGATGGGGAAGGAAAGGACAGGATGGTCGTTTGTGTCAATCCAAAGGCAGATGACTATGAGGAGACAATGGTAAGTTGCTCCAACATGATCACTGAGTCCTTATTATACAGACAAAATGTATTTGTTTCGTCAAATAAGCAAGACGTGCTCTGTGCAGCTGGTGATGCGGTTTGCAGAGATGACCCAGGAGGTGGAAGTTGCTCGTCCCATGGACAAACCCATTTGTGGCTTTACTCCAGGCCGTCGCTATAGAAACCAGGCCGTCGCTATAGAAACCAGGCCTTCACAGAGGAGCTATCATGCAAGTTAGAGGAGCGTGGTGGCCCATTAGACAAAGGTAAAAAAAAAGTCAACCATAAAAACTATCAAAGTACAGAAATATCATCCAATAAATGTTTTAAGAAAGGCAATGTAAGGAAAGAAAATCTTATTAAAGGATTTACAAAGGAATTGAATAAATATAAAAACCTTTTGGGGGGTATTAAATTGCAGATTTTCGCTCCGTTTCTTTAGATGGGACCTCCTCTGTTATAAGAAACCTGGTGCTCAGCCTACCCCCTCTACCCTCCTCTGAGCTGACTGACCCAAATGATGACGTCACCCTGCCTCGTCTCATTGAAGCTCTGCGGAACAGACAGAAGATCAAGCAGCTGATGACTGAAGATGACAACAAAGCAGGTACCTGCTCACGTTTTAGCTCAGCTCTCCATCCCCCATGCCCAAGTTACTGAATTTTCCTATTGTGGCTCATCTTTTCATCTCCCACATACATTCCTAATGTTTTTATCGTTTTATGAACAAATTACTGTAATGTTCCATGCTCCGTTCATGGTTTATGATGCAGATTCTGATACAATCACCTAAAAATGCCATTCACTGATACCATATGGATTGGATTGGATTTGGTTATGCGCTCTATAATAAAAAAAAGTTTACAATCAAAGCTAAATGCAGGTTACCGGTATTATTCGTAGTTGTTAAATTAATTGATCAACTTTTATTTTAAGTATATTTTAACATGTGTATGTAACTTTGTAGTGCAGTCTGTAACTTTTCTAACAATATATTTTTTAACATATTTCTTCACTCTGTCACTATCTACTGACAGACTGATGTTAGACAAAGTAATCTCTGAAAAAAACTATAGTCCCCTTGCTTCTCTATCAGCATTTATAAAAACACTAAAAACACAGAGTGACCCGCCGTTAACCAGCCAATAAAAACAGAGTTTGTAACCAGCCAATAAAAACAGAGCTTGAATTTGAATCAGCCAATAAAAACAGAGCTTGAATTTGAATCAGCCAATAAAAACAGAGCTTGAATTTGAATTTCAGCAGAGCAAGGGGGAGCAGAGCCATATATGGCTCTGAGGGGGAGGGATCAGAATGCTTTGCCTGTTGAAAATTTTTCTAAGTGCTGCATTCTACAGAAACTGCAGACTGCACCTTTAACCAGCCAATAAAAACAGAGCTTGAATTTGAATTTCAGCAGAGCAAGGGGGAGCAGAGCCATATATGGCTCTGAGGGGGAGGGATCAGGATGCTTTGCCTGTTTTCTAAGTGCTGCGTTCTACAGAAACTGCAGACTGCACCTTTAATACTAATTTATTGTTTATCACTGGTGAAACCTAGATACCTACCCGGTATTTTAAAGAAATGTTTGATGTGAGAGTAATTACACTGATGATACAATGGTATAACATTGGAGTAATTTTTTCTTTTTTTTTCATTCAGTCTACACCAAGGCAAAGTTCCCTGACATCACCATGCAAGATGTGCGAAGAGCCATAAGAAAAAAATGCAACAACATAAACTATGCCAAACAACTACCGGTGAAGAATTTTTTTTTCTTCTTTTTTTCCCCCCAAAGATGTGAAGATGCCTTCTGAAAAAGAAAGGCTTCAGTTTCCAGTTGGAGACACTATTTTTGCTTTGTTTAAGCAAATGCACACATTTTTACATTGTGTTCTGGACTTTATGTTTACACCTTGAAATGCAAATGTGCACCTTTTCCTTTCAATTTTTAAAACTTGGAAGGGATTCATTTTAAACGCTGCTGTTTTGTAAACTGTTTTTGAGCTGCACCTTAATTTTATATAAAAATGTTGAAGTTCTCAAGACCTTGTTTTATGACTTTGTAAACACATCTTTCAGAATACTTTAGAAAATAATTTTTAGCATATACGGTAAATAGTATTGTGCACGTATTACTAAGCAAACTTACAAGTGTAACCTAACAAATACAATGACAACATGGTATTAGTTTTAGAAATTCAAAAATGTTAACTTAAATGATAAACTAAACTGTAAACTACAAGCCCAAAACCAGAAAAGTTGGCACGTTGTGCAAATCGCAAATAAAAACAGAATACAATGACTTGCAAATCTTTTTCAACCCATATTCAACTGAATAGAATGCAAAGACAATATATTTAATGTTCGAACGGAGAAACTTTATTTTGTTTTGCAAATAACCATTAACTTAGAATTCAATGGCAGCAACACATTGCAAAAAAGTTGGCACAGGGACATATTTACCACTGTGTTACATCGCCTTTCCTTTTAACAACACTCAGTAAACGTTTGGGAACTGAGGAGACCAATTTTTGAAGCTTTTCAGGTGGAATTCTTCCCCATTCTTGCTTGATGTACAGCTTAAGTTGTTCAACAGTCCGGGGTCTCCGTTGTCGTATTTTACGTTTCATAATGCGCCACACATTTTCAATGGGGGACAGGTCTGGACTGCAGGCAGGCCAGGGGAGGACCCGCACTCTTTTGCTACGAAGCCACGCTGTTGTAACACGTGCAGAATGTGGCTTGGCATTGTCTTGCTGAAATAAGCTGGGGCGTCCATGAAAAAGACGTCGCTTGGATGGCAGCATATGTTGCTCCAAAACCTGTATGTACCTTTCAGCATTAATGGTGCCTTCACAGATGTGTAAGTTACCCATGCCTTGGGCACTAATGCACCCCCATACCATCACAGATGCTGGCTTTTGAACTTTGCGCCTATAACAGTCCTGATGGTTCTTTTCCTCTTTGGTCCGTAAGACACGACGTCCACAGTTTCCAAAGACAATTTGAAATGTGGACTCATCAGACCACAGAACACTTTTCCACTTTGCATCAGTCCATCTCAGATGAGCTCGGGCCCAGCAAAGCCGGCGGCGTTTCTGGATCTTGTTGATGAATGGCTTTTGCTTTGCATAGTAGAGCTTTAACTTGCACTTACAGATGTAGCGACGAACTGTAGTTACTGACAGTGGTTTTCTGAAGTATTCCTGAGCCCATGTGGTGATATCTTTTACACACTGATGTCGGTTTTTGATGCAGTACCGCCTGAGGGATCGAAGGTCACGGGCATTCAATGTTGGTTTTCGGCCTTGCCCCTTACGTGTAGTGATTTCTCCAGATTCTCTGAACCTTTTGATGATATTACGGACCGTAGATGGTGAAATTCCTAAATTCCTTGCAATAGCTCGTTGAGAAAAGTTGTTCTTGAACTGTTCGACAATTTGCCCACGCATTTGTTCACAGAGTGGTGACCCTCGCCCCATCCTTCTATGTGGATGACTGAGCATGTCAAGGAAGCTGCTTTTATACCCAATCATGGCACCCACCTGTTCCCAATTTGCATGTTCACCTGTGGGATATTCCAAATAAGTGTTTGATGAGCATTCCTCAAATTTCTCTGTCTTCTTTGTCACTTGTGCCAGCTTTTTTGAAACATGTTGCAGGCATCAAATTCCAAATGAGCTAATAATTGCAAAAAATAACAAAGTTTACCAGTTCGAACGTTAAGTATGTGGTCTTTGCAGTGTGTTCAATTGAATATAGGTTGAAAAAGATTTGCAAGTCATTGTATTCTGTTTTTATTTGCGATTTCCACAACGTGCCAACTTTTCTGGTTTTGGGCTTGTAGAAGTAAATAACAAGTGCATTTGGAGTATAAAGAAAAGTATACTAGTGGTATACTTTAAGTATACTTCAATAAACTAAAATATGAACTTGAAGTACACTATAAGTACATTGGAAGTCTAATTAAAAGTGTACTACTAGTATACTTTAAGTATACTTCAATAAACTAAAATATAAACTAGAAGTAAACAAGAAGTACATTGGAAGTCTAATAAAAAGTGTACTGCTAGTATACTTTAAGTATACTAAAATAAACTAAATTATAAACTTGAAGTACATAGGAAGTCTAATAAAAGTGTACTACTAGAATACTAGCCTGGTTGGAAACAGACCCATGTCCTTCACTTCGCTTTGTACTAGGGTCTGGCATCTCTCCCATAGACAAACGATTTCTCCGTTAGATTTTTGAATGGACCAATCAGAGAACAGAAGGCGGAGTTTTGTTAGTTTAGCCTGGCGAGGTCCAGGCTATCAGATAAATTGCTCAGAAACCACTCGGTGGATATTTTTTCTGCCACCAGTGTGTAATTATATGTCTTTAATTTACTGACTGTTGGCCTAGATGAAACATTTGAGATAAAATTCGATTTTTTATCATTTATTTTCGTAGCGCACCCGAGGCTGTTTGGAAAATATCAAACCGAAACTATTTAAATCCAGCAGATTTGACCATTTCGTGAATTGATTTAGGAACTGTTAAGCTCAGGAACACTTCTGATATAACGTCAGCTATAAAATATATTTTTTATCAGCAGAGAAATAATAGTTTTTTACCTTGTTTTGATGAAAATTCCTTCGTGGCGGCAGCCATTTTGAATGACGACGTCAGTCGACGTCGTTCAAAACTCCGCCTTCTGCTCTCTGATTGCTCAGGAACACTTCTGATATAACGTCAGCTAAGAAATATATTTTTTATCAGCAGAGAAATAATAGTTTTTTACCTTGTTTTATTGAAAATTCCTTCGTGGCGGCAGCCATTTTGAATGACGACGTCAGTCGACGTCGTTCAAAACTCCGCCTTCTGTTCTCTGATTGGTCCGGTCAAAACCTACCGGAGATATCCTTGTCTATGGGACAAGTCCCAGACTGTGCAGTGAAGGGAAATGAGAATTGAGCGGAGCTGTGCAGGAAGGCGAGGGCCAGGCTACTAGAATACTATAAGTATACCAAAATAAACTAAAATATAAACTATAAGTACACAATGAGTACATTGGAAGTCTAATAACAAGTGTACTACTAGTATACTTTAAGTTAGGGATGTGCCGATCAGGTTTTTTAAAACCGATACCGATCACCTATGTGTGACGATCACCGATACCGATCAAAATTACCGATTGCCTATATGTGAGCCGATCACATAACCGATCACCGATCACCGATCAAATGGATTACCTGTAATTTATGAGTGCTGCTTCTGGCTACAACATCTGAAAACTTTTCAGATCTTGTAGCCAGAAGCAGCACTCATGTTATTTTCAGAACCATAAAATCACCATTCAGACAAAAACATTTTTAATCATTTATTTCAGAAAACAAAGTAAATAAAAAACTATATACTGCATTATCAAAGAAAAATGTTGGTTTACCTTACTATCTGATGGTGATGCACCGTCTGCGTGATCCTGCTGCATGGTTTCTTCTGCCATGATTTCCCCAAACATTGAAGACAACGATCCTGCTCGTGGAACTTTCGCTGCTGGCTCCCCTGTTTTGGCAGCTTCAGGTGTTTCGTTTGCGTTCCTTTCAGCGGCTTCTGTCAACAGACCAACAAGCAGTCTTTGTGTTTTGGTCTTGAGTCCTTCAGAAAAAAGTCTGTCTTTGTACCTTGAATGGGGAAGAGGAGAATAATAACTTTAAACAGAACTCTTTGTTTCTGGCCACTTCAGAATAAAAACATTAATAAAATAATGTTTTAATAAATACACATACATTTTTATTAAAAAATGTATATGTACTATTTTTCCAAAACATTATTTTTGAATTTATTTATGTTCTAACCTTGGGTCTATGAGTGTTGCCAAACTGTAGAGGGGCTCATCTTCAATGTCAGCAAATCTTTTGGTGACAGATTCCAGCAGTGTGGCCTTCGTTGTCTTCACACCTTAATAATAAAAAAAATAAATGAATTCAATTTATAATGCACTTTTCATTACTAAAATAAATCTCAAAGTCTTACCTTGATCTGTAACAGCATCTTTGGCCAGGATACGCTTTAAAACAATCACAGAGGGTATCACATCAGAAGCAGAGGCTTTGGATGAGCATATTTCTTTTGTGAGCTCTTCAAAAGGTTCCAGGAGTGTTATTATATTTTCAATCATATATATATATATCACTTGTGAAACTCACAGAGGACGAGACAGCTACTTTAAGCAGGCTTTCGACGTGAGAGTAAACAGTCTGGTGGAGCTCAGGCAGGGCCACGTCTGTAAAATACGTCCCGGTAGCACGTAGCGGGGCTCCACGTGAGAGAGCAGTCGGCGGAACCCGGTGTCTTCCACCACTGAGAACGGCTGGTCATCTAGCCCAATGAATTCTATGATTTTTCGGGTTATTTGTTTAGCTTTCTGCCCGTCACGCTCGTACGGGCGAGTGTTAGCAAGTGTGGGCTGCGTTAGCTGGCGTCCGAATGCTGCTGCTGCTCCTCGTGTCTTCTCTGTGTGGCAGGATGACCTGCAGTCATTAAAAGCACCACAGGTGCTGCGACGTGATTGGTGTGTCTGGGGCTGGCTTCCGGTATAAAACGGGCCAAGTCCTCAGGGTTAGACACACGTCATCCGCCTTCCGGCGGCAGTAGCTGGCTGTGTCACGCGCTGGCGTAATCAGGTGTTTTTAGTCGCTATGGATTGGTTTAGCGACCACCGTTGCAAGCTTTCTGCTTCCCTCTCTTGTTAGAGGAGGAGCTTGGTGTCCCTGCTGTTTGTCCTTTGCTACGTCTACTTCCTGTTGTCCGTGGCGACGTCTACTTCCTGGTTGTCCGTGGCCGTGTGTCTGCAGCGGTCAGGACTGTCCCGACTGGTTCTGCTCCCCATCCGGGTCGTCCCTCGCCTGCCGGCTGGCCCTGGGACTGTTTGGGGCCCGCTGTCTGGACGGCGTGGCGTGGGCTACGTCACGCGTCCTGCGGGCCGAGCTGAAGCCGACTGGCCAGCTCAACCTCTCACACAGGCGTCGGTTGGAGTGACGTCTTTGTGGGTGCAGCGGATTTCACCAGGGCGGACTTTGGACTGATCGATAAAAGGATCTCTTCAGGCGGTGACAGTCGTCTTGTTTTGGTGTGTGTGTGTGCGTGTGTGTGTGTGTGTGTGTGTGTGTGTGTGTGAGTTCCCTCCTGTTTTAGAAATACTGTATGAATTGCACTTTTATTGACTGGAACTATTGCTGCCTTTTAAACTGTGAATATTTTAGACTTAGCATTATTTAATAATTAAACAATTGTGCAATTTAATTGGTGCCAGTGTGTGAATCTGTCCAAGCCTCCTCTGCAAACGGGTCTATGTGCCTAAGGGTAACTTTTAGTAAAGTTTTTAACTAAATTCATTTTTTTATTCAAAATAGATTATTTATTTTTTTAAACTATAAAGTTCCTTATTTTCATCCACACCCGTCCGGCTACATTTGGCGTTGTTTGGTAGTTTTTGCAATTTGAGGCTGGGACTCTTTTACTACACTGTGTTTGTATTTTTGTATTGTGATATAGCAGGAAATATTTTGTTTTTATTATGTGTATGCGTGTGAAAAGGACAAACAGCAGCGGTTCACCTGTTTTTTAAGCTTGTAAATTATTTTTTAAATAGAGATCAGCGTACCTCTACTGTGGTGCAGATCCTGGGTGTGGAGTGGTACTTTCCGAATACACATTGGCCACTCCAACTGGACCAGCATGCCTCTACTGTGGCGCTGGTTACGGAGTGGCTCTCGAAGTTTGGAGTACCAGGTCCGTTGGATTTCGACCCTGGCAAGCTGGGTAATCGACGGGACGTCGATTCAGTTTGCGGGGGTGAATGTGGCAGGATGACCTGCAGTCATTAAAAGCACCACAGGTGCTGCGACGTGATTGGTGTGTCTGGGGCTGGCTTCCGGTATAAAACGGGCCAAGTCCTCAGGGTTAGACACACGTCATCCGCCTTCCGGCGGCAGTAGCTGGCTGTGTCACGCGCTGGCGTAATCAGGTGTTTTTAGTCGCTATGGATTGGTTTAGCGACCACCGTTGCAAGCTTTCTGCTTCCCTCTCTTGTTAGAGGAGGAGCTTGGTGTCCCTGCTGTTTGTCCTTTGCTACGTCTACTTCCTGTTGTCCGTGGCGACGTCTACTTCCTGGTTGTCCGTGGCCGTGTGTCTGCAGCGGTCAGGACTGTCCCGACTGGTTCTGCTCCCCATCCGGGTCGTCCCTCGCCTGCCGGCTGGCCCTGGGACTGTTTGGGGCCCGCTGTCTGGACGGCGTGGCGTGGGCTACGTCACGCGTCCTGCGGGCCGAGCTGAAGCCGACTGGCCAGCTCAACCTCTCACACAGGCGTCGGTTGGAGTGACGTCTTTGTGGGTGCAGCGGATTTCACCAGGGCGGACTTTGGACTGATCGATAAAAGGATCTCTTCAGGCGGTGACAGTCGTCTTGTTTTGGTGTGTGTGTGTGCGTGTGTGTGTGTGTGTGTGTGTGTGAGTTCCCTCCTGTTTTAGAAATACTGTATGAATTGCACTTTTATTGACTGGAACTATTGCTGCCTTTTAAACTGTGAATATTTTAGACTTAGCATTATTTAATAATTAAACAATTGTGCAATTTAATTGGTGCCAGTGTGTGAATCTGTCCAAGCCTCCTCTGCAAACGGGTCTATGTGCCTAAGGGTAACTTTTAGTAAAGTTTTTAACTAAATTCATTTTTTTTTATTCAAAATAGATTATTTATTTTTTTAAACTATAAAGTTCCTTATTTTCATCCACACCCGTCCGGCTACATCTGCTGCGAGACGCGAAAACTCACCAAACTCTTCCAAGTACTTGGTCTTTAAATGACGAATTAGGTTTGTAGTGTTGAAAGACTTCGTCAAACTTCCTCCACGAGGTACTTTTTCGTCGCACGATTTGCACTTTGCAAACTTCGAATCATTCTCACACACGGTGAAAAACTTCCAGACGGCAGACATGTTTGTTTCGAGCTGCTTCCTCTACGCGCATGCGCAATGCTGCGTTCCAGTTGTCCTCGGAGGTCGTAATTACGAGCTTCCGAGCAGTAAAAATCAACTGGAACGCCCCCTCAGGTCGTAATTACAACTCGTGGACTCGGTCTCGCTGCACCATACCCGAGTTCGCCGAGATCATCGTTTCAAAATGGCTGCTCCTCGCATCAACAGTGAGTGAAAGAGTTACTTTTTACTCTTTTTCGCTGTTCTTTGTGGTTTACTCAGCCGTAACTTCACATTAACGCATTCAGGCACTGTAGTTCTTTACAGTAACGATAATGATATGTTTAAACAGCCGCTGTGCGTCGACAACGGCACGCTAAACGGGTGTGAGGCGGTGTTACACCATATTCTGTGACCTATCGTATATTGTGACCATAGGGGGCGCTGTTGCATTTTTACATCATACTTTGCAATTACTGATTAACACTGTCGTAGTTATGTCTATATTTCCATCATAATCATGATTTTAGTGGGCAGATGTTAATTTTTTATTTTTTGGATGAATGAGGCCGACTCTCTCCTTCCTCCAAAGAATAAAAAGTAAAATCTGATCACTAATATCATGACTATTATGAAAATATAGATGGTAACACAATATGATAATGTTAATCAAATATTTATTTATAACATTTATTGATTTTAAAATACAATACAAACAATCCCATAAACGATAAGAATACAAATGTAAAAAAAAAAGAAAGGTAGCAGAAAGAAGAAAAAAATCTTATCTGCCCCTTTTTTCAAACAATTAGTTCAAACAATAATAAAGCAACAGAATAAAATGAATAACTCTTTCTAATTTTTCTAACTCTTTAATAGAGCAGCATTTGAGGAGCAGAAACAAATCACAAGGAACAGAACAGAAGTCAGAAGGGCAGAAGAACAAAGAGCATAATAGGAAGGGTCAGAAGACAGGAGCAGAGGAGGGTGACAGGCATTACTGGGATGAACTAAATAGGAAGGGTCAGAGGACTGGAGCAGAGGCAGGAGCAGAGGAGGGTGACAGGCAAAATAGGAAGGGTCAGAAGACAGGAGCAGGGAAGGGTCAGGCTAAGGGAGAGGGCGGACAGAAGGGGCAAAAACTATGACAGACAGAAGGGAGTCAGGGGCAGAGGAAGGGTCAGGCTAAGGGAGAGGGTCAGGCTAAAGGGAGCGGGTCAGGACAAATAGGAAGGGTCAGGAGCGGGTCAGGCTAAGGGATCAGCCAGCGGGGCCTAAAGGGTCAGGGGCCTAAAGGGTCAGCGGGGCCTAATGGGTCAGGGGCCTAAAGGGTCAGCGGGGCCTAATGGGTCAGGGGCCTAAAGGGTCAGCGGGGCCTAATGGGTCAGGGGCCAATGGGTCAGCGGGGCCGCTAAACGTGACAGGGGCCTAAAGGGTCAGCGGGGCCCAGCGGGGCCTAATGGGTCAGGGGCCAATGGGTCAGCGGGGCCGCTGAACGTGACATAGCCCCCCCGTTAAGGTCCGGCATCCTGACGGACCATCCAGAAAACAGGAAACCAAGCCAGAACAGGGCGGGGGGAGGGGGCAAACACAAGGACAGAGGGCAAAAAACCTAAACAAAAAACCGACAGGACCAAACCTGGGAGCAAGGAAAAAACCAAAACACGAATACACATAAAAGGCCCTGGGCTACGTGCAAAACAAGGAACAGCCCGGGGGCTGTCCAGAGCGAGGCCAAAGGTCAGGCGGACGTCCCGGGGACCCTCCAGAGCGAAGCCAAAAGTCAGGCGGACGTCCCGGGGACCCTCCAGAGCGAAGCCAAAAGTCAGGCGGACGTCCCGGGATCCTCCAGAGCGGGACCAGGGTTCGGGCGGACGTCCAGAGCCAAGCCAGAGTTCAAAGCAGGGCAGAACCGGGCCAGAGAGAGCGATGCTGACAGCCACTGGGTCAGAGAGGGCGGTGCTGACAGCCGGAGGGTCAGAGAGGGCGGTGCTGACAGCCGGAGGGTCAGAGAGGGCGGTGCTGACAGCCGGAGGGTCAGAGAGGGCGGTGCTGACAGCCGGAGGGTCAGAGAGGGCGGTGCACTAAGTACACACTAAGCTACTTCATATAATATATATTTTTTAACAAATATGGCAAAGTATGATGTAAAAATGCAAAGTATGATGTAAAAATGCAACAGCGTCCCCTATGGTCACAATATACGATAGGTCACAGAATATGGTATAACACCGGCATTGTTGTTGTTTAGCACAGTACTCGTTTTAGCTGTTCAGTGTTCATTGTTTATCATTAACTCAGTAACACATGTCGTACTTTACAGTGATTATTATACAATAAGTCGCCTAATAATTAGAGGGTGTTTCTAAGCTGTTTGTGTTTTCTAAAGAACGTGATTGTTGTGTTGATGATGTAACTGCGTAGGAGACCTGCAACCTCGTTGTTCTTTGTTCACCTTTAGTCAAGTCAAAGTCAAAGTCAAAGTCAACTTTATTGTCAGATCTGCAATATGTACAGTGCAGGACATACACAGGACCGAAATTGCGTTTCTCTCAGTCCCTCGGTGCAACAGTAAACATCTAAACATTGAAACACTGAAACATATAATAATAGACATAAGCATAAAATAGTAAACCTAACACTGTCCTGAGTTTTTTGCATAGTGGTATAAGAGTATGAAAATTTACACCAACTCTAAAACTAAAACATTAAACATTTAATGAACATAATATTGTCCTGAGTTTTTGCATACTAGTATAAAAAAAGAGTATAAAAAGTATAACTAAAATAAACTAAAGGTTTCTAGCATTGACATTTGCAAAGTGGCAAAGCAGCGTATGAGTCAATGTACACAGTATATGTATGAGGTAGTAGTTGATGTTGTTGTAGAGGCAAAAAGTGGCATATGCAGTAAGGCACATTGGGCATCCCTAAATAAGACCGTTCAGAGCACACTGTATATGTACCAGCAGTGGTGTAGATATTAGAGTAGTGTAAATAAATGTAAACAGTAGTAATTACATGTAAGCAGTAGTAATAAAAGTAAACAGTATTAATAAATGTAAACAGAGAATGTAAACAGTATTATGATTATAGGCAGTGATGTAATACAGACATTAGTGCAAGTATGAGAAGTAGTGCAAACTGTATGAGCACATGACCGAGAGTTTAGTGAAAACCCGTTTGATGACACAGAGTCTAGTGTTAAAAACTTTGTGTTGAGTGATAATATGTGAGAAAGTTTTAGTGTTAAGGCAGTTCAAATGGGAGGGGAGGCAGAGCAGGCAGAGTGTTTAGCATTCTGACTGCCTGATGAACAGAGCTGTCTCTCAGTCTGCTGGTTCGAGCCTGGAGACTCCTCAGTCTCCTCCCTGATGGCAGCAGTCTGAAGCAGCTGTGTAGTGGGTGTGTGGGATCACCTGCCATGCGGTGGGCTTTCCGATTGAGGCGTTTGCTGTGTAAGTCCTGCAGTGAGGGCAAGGAGGTGCCCACGATCTTCTCAGCTGCTCTCACAATGCGCTGGAGGCTCTTGCGGCATGATGCAGTACATGCACCAAACCACACAGTGATGCAGCTGGTCAGGACACTTTCTATGGCACCTCTGTAGAAGGTGCTCATGATGGGGGTTGAAGCTCCAGCCCTTTTCAGCTTGCGGAGAAAGTAGAGACGCTGGTGAGCCTTCTTTGCCAGTGCTGCAGTGTTCCTGCTCCAGGACAGGTCCTTTGAGACGTGCACTCCCAGGAACTTGGTGCTGTCTACTCTCTCCACTGCGGTGCTGTTGATGGTCAGAGGGGGATGTTGGGCATCCCTCTTCCTGAAGTCCACAACAATCTCCTTTGTCTTCTCCACGTTGAGAGTGAGATTGTTGTGTCCGCACCACAAGGCCAGGCGGCTCACCTCGTTCCTGTAGTCCGTCTCATCGTTGTTGCTGATGAGACCTACCACTGTTGTGTCGTCCGCAAACTTGATGAAGTGGTTGGAGCTGTACGATGGTGTGCAGTCGTGTGTTAGCAGGGTGAATAGAAGGGGGCTCAGCACACATCCTTGTGGGGCCCCTGTGTTCAATGTGATGGTGCTAGATGTGTTACTCCCGATCCGTACTGTCTGTGGTCTCCCGGTCAGGAAGTCTAGCAGCCAGTTACACATTGAGGTGTTCAGCCCCAGACTGTCCAGTTTAAGGATGAGCTGTTGGGGGATGATGGTGTTAAATGCCGAGCTGAAGTCGATGAACAACATTCTAACATAGGAGTCCTTCGTGTCCAGATGTGTGAGAGCTGTGTGAAGGGCAGAGGAGATGGCATCGTCGGTTGAGCGATTAGGTCGGTATGCAAATTGGAAGGGATCCAGGGAGTCAGGGAGGACAGATGTGATGCTTTTCATGACTAGCCGTTCAAAGCACTTCATCAGGATGGGGGTGAGTGCTACTGGGCGATAGTCATTGAGGCATGCGGGCGTTGCCTTCTTTGGGACAGGGATGATGGTGGTGGCTTTGAAACAGGTTTACATGTGTTTTTAGCTAGTAAACTAATGTTTTGCACCATAAACTGTTTTTAAAAGGTCTATCAAGATTCATCTTGGCTTGTCAGGGTGGAAATCCAGTTTAACATTATCAATTATTTAGTTTAAAAAAAATGCAAAACTTGAAACCCAAACCATCCTTTCAATCCACAGCTGTGTGTGTCTGTGTGTGTGTCTGTGTTGGAGGTGTGTGTGTGTGTGTGTGTGAGAGAGTGAAAATCGACCTTATTTATAATTATTATTGTGGGTTAGTTTTGTGAGTTACTGCTATGATGTGATTTGTTGTTAACCATGTGTATATTTCTTTGCAGTTTATGTCAACATGAAGATGAACATGTTCCTGGACCCGAGCAGACAAACCTGTTTCCCTGGTCCCTTGTTCCAGAGGAATGGTGACTCCTTGACATATTTTATTGATGAAAATTGAACTATACAAGTCCAGTTACTGCAACTCAACGACTCTACAGCAGGTTACCTGTGCCTTGTTGTCATACGTTATTAAAAACAATTTGAAATAACAAATGCACAAATTCTTGTCTTACTTCACAATAAGTGTGGTTTTTCAGTAGAATAAAGGAAAGCAGGTAATGAAAAGAAACTACTTAGAATGAAAGTAAATTCAGTGTAAAAGAGGAACACCTCTGGTATTCAAACACGACAATTTGTCATGATGCACTGCAGTTTTTCATCAATATTTTTGGAAACCGATGTACTTGCAGAGAAACTAGTGCTCTCATGTTCTCATCGGGCAGAGTTTTAAAATTACTACATAGAAATGCTTTATTTAAGCACTGACTTTTAAGCAGGTGTTATTGTTGTGGGAAACTAAGTTTTGCAGCTGGTTTTTGAAGCTGTAAAATGTGTTTACCTATACCAGCTTATGTTTTTGGCGTGGTTTATCCACACAGATATAAATGACAGCGAGAGAGTGGCATGTCAGATAAACACATTTAATCAAAACAGCACTATAACAACACTAGAACATTTTTTGACAAGTTATGACAAGCTAATACAAGTACAGCATCCACACATCACAGTAAAGAGTAATTTAGTCATTTTCATCCTGCCTTGGACAGCCGTTTGGGTGATCCTGACACACTGGTGAAGCCCCAATGCAGAGGTTATGCAGAAGGCAGGCTGCCATGATGACAATCATCACCACAGCATCAATTCGTTAGGCCAGGGGATGAAGGTGTGTCCCATTGTGCAAAATGGCCTTCAGTACTTCCATGATGATCCTGTGTGCTGAGGACTGCGAGACATCAAATTTGTCAGACATCTCCCTGAAGCTGTTCTGGTTGGCCATGTACCACAGGAACATCAGGACCTTCTTTTCTACAGGGACTGGTGCTGCACCTTGACAGTGCTCCTTCCTTATGCCTTTCTCCTGCAGCTGCATCATTACAGATGTGAACTGGGTCTTGTTGACTCTGAAATGACGCACAAACTTGTTGTCATCCATGTTCAGCATCACCTCCCATAGTCTTCATGATTATTCCATGTGTCCGTAGGTTTGTGTGTATCAGCAGCATCCTAAAATACAAAGAAATTAAATTGTTTTGTTACTATGGACCATATGAGTCTGAAATAAAGTTTTGATTGATTGAAGTTTAATAACAATTTTAACAATAAACCGTAAAAACGTCTGCTAATGGATTGAGGTAGTAAAAAGAAAAGAAAAACAATGTTCAGCACTTTCTGACTTTATTTATCTAATGATAACTTCTGTACTGCTGCTATAATCCTAAAAGAGATCGAATTAAAACTATAAAGTAGATGTAAGAGCCTCAAGACCATAATTAACAAAAATAAGCTTATTTATAAATAAATAAAAACTACTGGTTAAAACAACATACCTGGTTAACATTTCAAGAGCCTCAGAATTGCTTTTCAACTTCGCTGCTGGTCTGGAAACCTTTTTATAATCCAACAAAGCAAGAACAACAACAGCTTCGTAGCGGGCGTCCATCTTGTTTTCGTCATCGTGCCGACAAGCTAACTGGAACGCATTTAACTCGGTGATGACGTCATTCCAGGTTGATAATTTCGACCTCCGAGGCAACTGGAACGCAGCATCACTGAGCGGGAGGGAGGGAGGGAGGAGCGGGGAGGAGCGGGGTGAAACTGCGGGGTGGGGGACAAACTGAATGCTGCACAGGCTTGCTGCTCAGCTCTGTGATCGGTAATTGAAGGCAAAACCGATCACATCCGCTTTAATGATTATCGGTGACGATCGATCGGTTTCCGATCAATCGGCACATCCCTACTTTAAGTATACTAAAATAAACTTGATTTTTCTCAATCTAGCACAACTAAGTACTGTATTAAATTTAAATACTAATAGTATACTACAAGTACACATTGAGAAGTTTACTTTTTATACTTATACTTGTACTCGAGTATACTAAATAAATTAAACTTAAGTATACTTCTTTTTGCTAAGGGAGTGTTTGTTTCAGAAGTTGTTTAGAAATGAGAACCAGTTAATCTTTAACTGGTGCCTGTATGTCTCCTCATTCTTAAACACTTTCTCTGTCTTTCTTCTAAACAAACCTTGACTCGTCTGACTGAAAATAACCTCAAGTAACTCTCTCCCACTGGTTGAACGAACCAATGAGGGCAGCGAGTACTACTGATGTCAAGCTTCCTACAAAAACTATTTCCTGCTTCTTCTTGACTGGAGAGCTTGAGATGTGATGCTCTCCAAAAAGCTGCATGGACGTTGGTCAAACGCTAATGACCTCGTCTCTCAGCTAAGGTTTTCAACCTGAACCGAGCTCAAAGCTCCAAACTTGAATGAATTTTCCTCTTGAGGAAATTTATTCTGAAAGCGCAA
This sequence comes from Garcialebias charrua, assembly GCA_038048925.1. NCBI lineage: Eukaryota > Metazoa > Chordata > Actinopteri > Cyprinodontiformes > Rivulidae > Garcialebias > Garcialebias charrua. The sequence continues at coordinate 21,731 of JBBPBX010006376.1, forward strand.
CACTGGAACTGCCTATTACTCTGGTCTGGTCAAGCGGATCTCAGTGGACGTTGAAAAGTAAACACTGAAGACCAGCTTGGACGTAATTTGGACTAAGAACCCTGTTTGCATCTAAAGGCTGCTTCAACACCTCTGACCCAAGCGAAGACCATCATCTACGCCAGGTAAAGAGTCGTGATCGTTTACTAAGCTGACTGGATCCAGCGAACGTCGGCCGAGGATGTGCTATTTCTGGTTAAAACATTTCCCCAAGATAACTCACCCCCTCTCTTCTTATTCCTCCTATTTCTATTAAACTTCTCCTTATCTTCTCCCCAGTAACTAAGCTAAATGCCTGCAGATATTAAGTAATATCCTTACTTGAATCTGTTGTCCATGATTTAATCCGCTGATGTTAAATATACAAGAAAGTGAAATCAATCAATCCAGTGTTATGTTGTTAATTTTCCATCAATCTTTGTACATGTTATGATGTAAATTTGTGATTTGTTAATTAAATGGCAGCATCTCCTGGTGTGCCAAATATAAATTAACGTTTCATGCCTTTTACATCTCATTTGATCACACAAGTGTTTAATTGTAATCCAAAAGAAGAGAACCCGTGATTTTAACTAAGTTGTGTCAGGATAACTCCTGGACTCAGGAGCCAGACAGAAGGAGAAATCACACACAAAACAGGTTCTAGGTCCTAGGACCAAAAAAATGCACCCAGTGGTATATTTACTCTAAGTATATATTTTTTTTCAGGGATATTAATGTCTAGATTTCAAATCCTGGCGCTTGTGATGTCACAAGCCATAGGACAACCCACCCCAACCTGAGTCCAGCCCCTCACCTAGCAACCCCTGGTGAGGCTCCACCCACTTCAGTATAAAAGACGTCACGGTTGTTTTTCCTGAGTTCATCTCAGCACAATGGCTCCTAGAGTTCGATGTTTCGTTGTTGGCTGCATTACACAACATGTGTCGATGCACACTCTTCCAGTCTCAGAGAACAGAGATGCGTGGCTTAATTTTATTTTTAATGGCAATGTCCCGGCGACATTACCGAAGAAAGTTGTAGTTTGCGCAGCTCATTTCACAACAGACTCATTTCTCAACTACCAACAGTACCAGGCCGGATTTGCACAAAAACTTCTGCTTAAGGAAGGTGCTGTTCCATCTATTCGTCAAAGTTCTGCAGATGACGCTAGTGTAAGTACAGACTGATGTCTTTTAAATTATTTATTAGCATTCGGTATGAAGACGTTTTCTTATGTACCTCGATTGTTTAGCTACAGCCTGTGCTAACTGAGAATTTGTCTTCACGGCTTGAACACGATTTAGCGCAGGCTTATTGTTTATGATTAGCTTGTGTTAACTGAGAATTAATGTTCAACCTGTTCAATATTGGTTTCGGCATTGCAAGAAGCAAGAAGTACCGTTCGGCATGAACATTGTTGTTTATGAAATGCTAACGAGGAACTACAGCTAATGCTAAGCCTGTGTACCACGTGTGTGTGTGTGTGGTGTGTGTGTGGTGTGTGTGTTTTCATCTTAATCTGAATGATTGTCTTTACAAAGCTCATAGTTGTAACACTTTGAGACCTACCGTATTTTCCGGATTATAGGTCGCACCGGAATATAGGTCGCAGTGTCCAATTATTGCCAAAAAATTGGAAAAATCCATAAATAGGTCGCACCGGATTATAGGTCGAACCTACGTCACCGCCGACGTAACGCACCATCCACCGCTGACGCGCCGCGTGACCGCTGAGTCAACCCGCAAATATGGACCGAGTGTTTAGCTCTGCTGCTAATGTCTGCCAGAAGCTAACACGGGACGAGTCCGTCTCTGAAAACACGAATAAAAAAATCGAATCTCATCTCAAATGTTTTCTCCAGGACGTAGTTAAGTACATTGGACCCTTATAATTACTCTGTAAGCAGAAATAAATATACACCGAGTGTTTAGCTCTGCTGCTAATGTCTGCCAGAAGCTAACAGAAGCTAACACGGGACGAGTCCGTCTCTGAAAACACGAATAAAAAAAATCGAATCTCATCTCAAATGTTTTCTCCAGGACATAGTTAAGCACATTGGAGCCTTATAATTACTCTGTAAGCAGAAATAAATATACACCAAGTGGTTTAGAAGCTATTTATAACGTAAAGAGAAGTACACAGATAAAAACAAATGCTAACACGAGACGACTCAGCTTCTGACACGAATAAAAAAATCAAATTTTATGTCAAATGTTTTATCAAGACCATAGTAACGTATATTAAAGCTCCTATAATTACATTCTGTAAGCAGAAAAAATATACACCGAGTGGTTTTGAAGCTATTTATAACGTAAAGAGAAGTTCACAGATAAAAAACGAATGCTAACACGAGACGACTCCGCTTCTGACACGGATAAAAAAATCGAATTTTATGTCAAATGTTTTATCGAGACCATAGTAACTTACATTAAAGCCTTATAATTAAACTCTGTGAGCAGAAAAAATATACACTGATTGGTTTTGAAGCTATTTATAACAAACTGTAAACAGATATATATCCACAAGCTAACAAGCTATGCTAATAAAAGATCATTTTTTATCTCAAACATCTAATAAAGCTACTCACTTGTAAACGTCCACACTGTGATTCCATTCCATTCTGTAAGTTTCAGAAAAATCCGCTGAGTGGTTCTTGACTTATCTTGCTAACAAACAGCAAACAAACAGAGCTAACAAAGCTACATCCAGACCAGGAGGCCGACAGTCAGTCCGAGCAGAGGAGCTTTTTTTCGGACACATGAGCTGGAAACGGTCTTCTTCTTCTTCTTGGGTCAGTGTACTCCTCTGGAAGTGGTACTGCATTGCGCCCCTAGCGGCCGAAAGTGGTACTGCACCATTTTCTGCCAAACTGAAAAGGCTCATAACTGAGTCAAAAATTGGTCTAAAAATATGGAAAAAAATCCATAAATAGGTTGCACCGGATTATAGGCCGCAGGCCTTGAAAAAAAACATAAAAAGGTGCGACCTATAATCCGAAAAATACGGTACTATTTTCTACTGATGGTCACAAGATCCTGTTTATCAAAACCATAAAAAGTCTTCTGAGTGACAAATATGCTAATTATCACTGTCCTCTTCAAATATTTTCTCCATAACATCAGCAGCTGTAATGTAGAGCATGCATATAAATCTTATTTATGTTTTCAGTACAGTGCATAATATCCAAGTGTTATAGGTCACCACAATGCTCACTAATAAATATATAAAAAGCTGAATGTGCTGCATGAGACAGTGTCTCATCTGGCAGTATAGTGGGCCAAGCTCAAAACAATTAGTAATCACTTCTAGGTTGTGTTGACATGTTGTCTTGGCAGAAATATATTGTCAAAATCTTTAGTCCGGCTGCGCTATAATTAGTATTTATTTCATTTTAGATATAATTGTTACGTTATATAACATCTTTCATTAAACATAACTGCATTTTCATTTATCTGTCTGTTATCTTACAGGCTCAAACATCTACAAGAAGAGACGTTGCTTGCCAAACAGAGAATGAGCAAATACAACAACGAACTGTGGGTACACAACTATCTCAGAGAATTCTTCTGCCCAACTACAGATCAAAAGGTGTGTAGCTTTGACTTTATTTGACTAAATATCAAATTGTATGTTGCTCATAAAATTACTTTTGTATAATAATATTCAACACGTATAAACATTTAAATTCAGCTCAACATACTGTGCACAAGTAAAGCGTATATAAGACACCCATTAGTGTTTATCATCATACCTTTTTAAATAGAAAAACTATTTTAGCCCGCTTCTTAGAGGGTGAGTTTTTGGCTTTTTTCTATATCTCACAAGGTGTCAACGCAACAGTGATAACCAAAGACGTTTGTGTTGGCATGCCAAAAATCCCCTTCTCTGCACATCACACTGTCGTCACGTCTACTCCCATAAAGACAACTGGTCTGGAAGAGCACTTGGAAGTGGAACTTGAGGGCACTAGCTCAATGTTCATTCCTGAAGAGCTGGGGCCTCATGTATCAACCATGCGTGCGCACAAAAACATTGCGCACGTCACTTTCCACGCAAAGTGGCGTATGTATCAAATCTGATATGAACGGGAATACCTGCGCATCCACGTACAAATCCACGGCTGCTCCCCTGCTTGCGTACGCACGTTTCTGTGGTTATATTTCCTTTGGCGACACTTACAGGTGCCGCTGTGAAACTGAAGCCCCACAATCTGTGGTTGACTTTAAGAGCGGCTTGAAGACCTTTCTTTTCAACCGAGCATACTTTACTCCTCATGATTCTACTTTTGATCTTAGTTGATACTGTTGTTGATTTTAATTGTTTTATTATTTGTCTTATTGACATTCAAATATGTTGCACCTTGTAGCACTTTGAGATTTCCATTAATGAAAAGTGCGTTATAAATTGAATTCATAATTATTATTATTATTATTATTAACTGTTCATGATGTGAAAATGATTAATATTCCCTCCAAACACACGATTAACAAGTATTACATCCACATGACGCAGTGAAATAAAGCACGCGCAAAGTTGTGCCAAAAATAAATTTAACAGGAACGGATTCATTCAGCCTTACTGGAGGTTATAATAAATAGTGTAACACGCAGAGCATTTATTTAGAAACAGATATAATTTTCCGATCTAGGATATGGCTTATCAGCCGTTTTCAGAAATAATAATTTTTCAGTTTGGCACTGCTGCGCTCTGGGGAGCCGTGCATCACGCGTGCATACAGAAGCAGCGGTCAAACTGTTCCCGAGCTATGAGGGAGCTGCAGGTCGATCGGGACTGTGCAGTCCAGTCCACACAAAGCCGGATCATGTCCAATAGAATGGTCTCATCCATATGTTTCCAAAGGCTGAGTGGTCGCGCTTTGGAGCGCGCGCGCACCCTCACCGGTGTCGACACGGCAGCTGGAGGTGTTTCATTATCTGCGTTTATTGTAGATTCCCCCAAAATGACACGTGAAAGTACACCTTGTTATATAACTTGTAGGAGAGTAAAAGCTTCACAGACAGACTGCGCACAGGGCTGCGGAGGGCGCAGCGTCTGGAGACGCCAACATCACGTGATGTCATGAAATGTCTCCACCAAGACGCACAGACTCGTTTCTTCACATCATCTACATAAACAAAGATCTATGTTCTAGCAAACATCCAAGTAAGTTCCTCTGTGTTTACAGTAATTATGGTAATAAACTCGTGCGCAAAGTTAATATTTCCACACAGAATGAATGAATGAGCCGGTTCGCGCACCACAGCAGGGTGCGCATACCGACACACAATCACTCGTTCTTTGCATGATGAACACATTTTATTACTATTCTTACTTAGGATGTTTGTCCTCACTCATATTATATTAAATTCATTATATTCCCGAATCTAGAAATCATTTCTGATCGCGCAGGGATCAAACAAACATGTCCTTCACACATGCAGGAAGTAATTTGCATCTGTTTAACATATGTAAATGAAGGCGTGTCAGGGGAGGTGTCTCACGTGCGCTCAGTTCCACGTCAATTGTGTTGTACATAAGGAATGTGCGTGGATTCAGGTGTACGCACAGTTTGATAATTCTGGATTTTTTTGTGCGTGGACACTTCTCTGGATTTGTCCGTACGTGACTTTTCAGTAAGAAATCTACGCAAGTCTTTGTACATGAGGCCCCTGGACCCCACCTATGATGCTGATGAATCTATCACTGATTAAACCACATCTGCAGACATGTCGTAAGTAAATGATTATCTATTTAGTGAATTTCATATAACGTATATCAATTCAAATGTAAATGTCTTTTAAATTTTTATTTTCAGAGACACCACACCAACTAACAATACACAATGAGAATAAATATATTGTGTATGAGACCAGCATTTTAGAGTTGTTCAAGGAGTGTCCTGTGTGCAAGCGCACATGTACCCTTAAAAATCGACAACTGGGCACATTCATCTCCGTGGTGCAGAACTGTCCCCACTGTGAGTACAGTAGGACCTGGAACAGCCAGCCAATACTAGGTAGCACTCCAACTGGACATCTTCAACTCTCAGCTGCAGTATATCTCTCTGGAGCATCATTTATAACAATACAAAAGGTATTTCAAATTTTCATACTTCCATCCATCCATCCACCCATTATCTTCCGCTTATCCGGGGTCGGGTCGCGGGGGTAGCAGCCTAAGTAGGGAGGCCCAGACTTCCCTCTCCCCAGCCACTTGGAGCAGCTCCTCTGGGGGAATCCCAAGGCGTTCCCAGGCCAGCCGAGAAACATAGTCCCTCCAGCGTGTCCTGGGTCTTCCTCTGGGTCTCCTCCCGGTGGGACATGCCCGGAACACCTCACCAGGGATGCGTCCAAGAGGCATCCTAACCAGATGCCCGAGCCACCTCAACTGGCTCCTCTCGATGTGGAGAATTTTCATACTTTTGAAATCTAATCAGAATTTAAATATCATAATCTTGTGTCAGCTTAAAAAATTGACTGAATTTTTTTGTTTGTGTGCCATCAGGTCTTCCGGGCTTTGCACCGCCAACTCCTTGTTTATGACACTTTTTGTCGACATGCAAGAAATTATATAGAACCTGCTATTATCAGCAAATGGAAGGCATCCCAGAATGACATGCTGCTCTACCTCAGCAAGGAAAATGTCATCCTTGGTGGTGACATGAGAGCAGACTCTCCAGGTTGGTTAAATACAAATTAATATGTGATGAAGTGTGATAACAGTTTAACTCAGTTTGTATTCTTGTAGGTCATTCTGCTAAATTTGGAAGCTACACAACGATGGACATGAGACCCAACACTGTGATCGATATTCAATTAGTTCAGGTGAGTACAAATTAATTTCTCTGTAGGGAGATTTAAAAAGCATGGATTTGCATGTGGTAATTGTTTTTAACATACTGGTGTTCTTTCAGAGCAATGAAGTTGGTGGCAGCACTAATATGGAGAAGGAGGGTCTGAAGAGAAGCCTTGCACTATTTGAAGAGCACAAATTGACTATTGACTGCATAGTCACTGACAGACATCCACAGATTCAGAAATTTCTGAGGGAAAGCCAAATCAATCAGTTTTACGATGTCTGGCACATGGAGAAAGGTACATTGTTTTGATAACAATTAATATACATTGTGTAAACTGTTTATGGATTAAAAATATCATGAAAAACAAACAAAACAGAACTGAAAATACAAATAATTATAGATGATTAAGATATCCATATTAAATTGTGTTTTCTTATATAGGAATTTCGAAGAAGCTAGATAAGATGAGTAAGAAAAAAAATTGCGAGGAACTGAAGAAGTGGATACCAGCCATTAAAAAATCACATATACTGGACTGCAGCAACATCCCAAACCGGACCAGAGAGTGTGGCGAAATGGACCTCTATTCTCAACCATGTCCGGGATGTCCACGTCCATGAGGACCCTGCATTCCCCACCTGTCTTCATGCAGTTCGAAAAAGCAAAGACACGAAAAAATGGCTCACAGCAGGTATCTTTATCAAAGAAATAAAAAATGTAAAATTTTGAATTTATTTTTTTCACAGTACTGCTATTATTTTTTCAGGAACTCCTACATTTTACCAGCTGGAGAAACTGCTCAGTACAAAAAGGGTCCTAAAGGATGTTTCCAAACTCAGCCCACACCACCAGACATCTGCATTGGAATCTTTTCACAGCGTGATCTTGAGATTTGCTCCAAAAAATGTGGTCTACCCTTTCCTTGGAATGCTTTGCAGGTAAATATTTTATTTTTTAATATTTTATTCTGAATATATTTTGTCACATTTTGTGTTAATTTTGTTCTTATACAGACTCTACCTGGCAGCGCTTCATTTCAATGAAAATGCACGACGAGAGCAGGCCACAACATCCTTAGGGGATCATCGCTATAGGAGACATTTCCCCAAGTCCAAGAAGGGCGAGTGCAGAGTAAAACCCATAAAAACAGAAGCAACGTTTGGTAAGGGTATAAAAATATACAATATTTATTTTAGAACTTGGCCACTTTTTATGAAAAATATTTATTTTTAGAAATGACACAAAGTATGTACAAAATGAGTGAACTGATTGTTTTCTTATATACAGGTTATGTTGATGACTTGCTGTTTCTGATTATGGGACCAGTCTTTCAAGACCCAGAACCATATCGTGTCGAGCTGCTCCAAATACAAGTCCCTCCAGGACTGTCTGCTGAGTATGATCATCCAGAAATGGAAGAGGTGATCAGTAAGTACGTCTCACGTTTCAACCGCGCGGAGGCAGTCTGAAGCTGACATACTGTCCTTGGCGGTCAGGAAACTCCAGACGAATCCGCAGGACGACACACGAGGGGAGGACTACTCTGATCCTGCTTCCAAGAAATCCCCAACACCAGCTGACAAAGCTTCTATATGCCACAAACCTATAACGACTGAATGAAAAATAAATATTAGTTTGTGTAATAAAAATTGTATTTTAAAAAAATGTGGTGTTTATTTCATTTTGCTTCATATCAATAATAGACATTTAATTCATGTTTGTTGCATTTTATAATACTATTATGCTAGACAATAATTGATCTATGCCCATAAAATTTGAGAAAGATTTAAATCTTTGTTGTGATGAAAAAAGAAAGTACAACAGGTTGCCCTAGAGGCACTATTGTACCTTGAAAATAATCTAATTACTTGAACGGGATTTGCCTCATTAAAGGTTCAGTATGCAGTTTCTGTAGAACTGCAGCAGTTAGAAATATTTTCAACAGGCAAAGCATTCTGATCCCTCCCCCTCAGAGCCATATGTGGCTCTGCCCCCTTGTGGTCTGTTGAATTTCAAATTCAAGCTCTGTTTTTATTGGCTGATTCAAATTCAAGCTCTGTTTTTATTGGCTGGTTACAAACTCTGTTTTTATTGGCTGGAAAATGGCGGGTCACCTTTTCTTTTTAGAAATGCTTATTTACCACCTGGAGAAGCAAGGGGACAATATTTTTTTTTTTTTTTCAGAGATTACCTGGCTAACATCAGTCTGTCAGGAGGTAGTGACAGAGTGAAGAAATATGTTCATAAAAAAAGCTACATACTGCAGCTTTAAATACAACATAAATGTTTTTATAAGAAATACAATGTCATAAAACTTACTTTTCTATTCCTCTTACATTTAAGCCCTCATAATCAGCTCTGTATATGTTGAAGGCATTTTGTAGAGAATAGACATTCAGGCACACACGGTCAAAACCAGGATGGAGAGTAATGCACTGAGGTGGTTCCTCCAACTGCTGCAGTCGTCGTGTAACCTGTATTGAATATCATAATTTCAGTTTGTTATAACTATTGTGTTGTTATTGTACTTAAAGCTCCCCTGACATCATCTTTGAACTTTCCATAAAATGGCACAACATATATATATTTTAAGATTGAACTCTGATCGTTTTTGCTAAAACAATGTTAAATGAATGAAAATTCCTCTCAAAAATAGTATAAAATTAGCACCGTTTTTTTACACGGTAAATCCGGATTTTTCCGGTCACGTGACTCAGTCACGTGACCGGAAAAATCCAGTGGCGGGCCGTGCATTTCATACCTAGGCCTTCAGTAGTGCTCCGTCTGAATCAATCCAACCTCAATAACTTGTTAAAAGTACCTAGCATTAAATTTACAACCACACTAGAACACATGTTCACTAAACTGCAGCACACATACACAATCTGAACTGAAGAAGTGTCAACTCTTCACTTTCACATGTAAGCACCAGTATACAGTAGTTAACTGGTGTAGTTCTGTGTAACATTTTGTATTTGTTTCTCATGCAACCAGTCACTCTTTCCACATTAATTCTAAGGTGTGCTCATGTGTTTTCAACATCATTAGCATCAAGTCGACACCTCCCTTTAGTGAATGATGGGATTTTAACTTCAGCACATCATTCATTTATACTTTTGTTGGCTGGAACTGGGACCCTGTGTACACAGTTTCGTTCCACCTCACGTACAACATGTGATGTGAATGACAATAAAGAACCTTGACCTTGACTCCCACAGTCTTTAATATCAAAGCCTCTGTCTTTTGAGCCTCTGTAATTTGAGAGAAGATCACAGCTTGTTATGAGCTTGTCTGCACATCCATCCATCCATCCCAAGGGGCAGATAAAATAAGAATGTTTTTCTTCAATCTGCTGCCTTTCATTTTATATTTGTGTTTTTTTCTTCTTTTTATGTGTATATTATTGTGTATTTTATTATAAAATGAATGAATAAATAAATCAAATCCCTTGAACAGAAAATAAGGCACAGTCTGACCTGTTCGCACGTAACAGATTATTTATTTCTGCTCCTCTTTGTTCACACAACTGACATATTTGTAACTTTGCTGCTGGTCCCTATTTCTCATCATCTGCAGCTTCTAAGCTCATTTTCTGCAGTTTATTTAATTTCATATGAATGTTCGTCTTCAACAGGACATATCAGAACCCAGATCAAAAGTAAAAGTGACAACACTACAGTTTATTTCACAGTAACACAGATGTCCACTCAGAAAAATATAAACACAACCTAACCTTAGACACTAACCAGAATGTCTGGAACAAACTACAAGTTATTTGGGGACACTGAGAAAGTTGTAACAGGACGTCTCACCTGATATCCAGGCCATTCACAGTGGTCCGTGCTGCACACTGCAGCGAGGTGTACTTGAACACATGAGCTGCTTCGTGCAGCAGGAAACAGCAAACAGAAAGTCCGTTTTCTATTTTTTTACCTTTCCGGTCGTGTGACCGGACATTACATCCAATAACACAGCAAGATTGGACCATTGTAAAACTGTTAAAACTAATAATAATAATAATAATAATGTCTATTCCTGTCATCTGCGTATGTTCCCATACACAGACGAAATTTGTCTCTGCATTTAACCCAACCACCTACCAGGTGGTGCAGTGAGCAGCCCGAAAGCGCCCGGGGAGCTGGAGAAATAGGTGTGCACTCATAGACACCCCAAGCTGGGTAGTGGCCGGGGCGCGAACCCGCGACCTTCGGATCCGTAGTCAAAAGCCCTGCCACTAGACCATCTTGGCTCCTACCAACTTAGATTCTAAAAAAAAATTAGCGAAAAAGCTTATTTTACCGGACAGCCCGATTAGCCATTAGCCAGTTTTTTTTTTAGCTTCCGCTCGGCGGACGTGACGTCACACATTGACTATCCAATCAAAGCGTGTGAATACGCTGACGTTTTCAGAAGCTAGAAGGCTTTTGGTCTCGGCCATAGACATTAACTCAAAATCTGATTGGTTGAAGCAACACCTTGGTCGACAGTGCTACATGGGTACAAGAGCTCCGAGTGAAGGCTTCTAATCTACCTAGCAACAATAGTGGCTGAAATGTGATTGGTTCAATAATAAATATGAAAATACACATCTGGATGCAGCAAAACCAGGGGAAAAGCAATGAAAGGAAGTGGACAGACAATTTGGAATTATGTAATACGTATTCATGGACAAAATATAATAAAAATAATAATAATAATTTTTAATTTTAAATTTAAATTTTAAATTTTTACTTTAAATTTTAAATAATTTTAAGGCCTTCTCTGAAGGCCTTGCAGGCCTGGAGAGTACGCCACTGCGTGACTGTGACGTCAGCTCCAGACTCGGCTCCAACGCGCACATAGAAATACAATGGAGGAAGAAACAAACGCATCCGTCGAATTTAGCCATTTAAAACTTTAGATTTTAGCGATTTGTCTTCAGAGAAGCCAAAGTTATTTCGAGTGATCAACAAGAAACAGCAGGTTATAATTTTTTTTCTGCTGCTGCTGTTTTTTGTAGACTTTTCACTTCAGGAAGTGAGCAGCTGTGTGGAGTTACAGGAGCTGCAAGTTGACGAGGCAGAAGGAATTCTATATTATCTACAACAGGCTAAAATCGTTTTCCGGCCTACAGCTGACGTGATGCTAATGGCAGCAGCTAACTCATTCAACCTCAGTATTGTTTTGATACGTACATTTAGTTATCCTAACTTATTGTATTGTGGATCAGCATGCAGATATGTTGAAAGTACTGTAACTGCGCTGTCTGTGTAAGAGAGGCATGATCTCAACAACTAGCAATTAGCATATTGTCTGCAGATCATTTGGTGTTCATAATCTAAAAGTCTGTTAGTTGTACTACACAATATATGTTGTTGATGCATACATCTCAACCTCTTTGGACGTTTACCTGTATAAAGGGCCTCAAAAATTATTAAATTTTGGAATCAAATCTGTAAAACTTGCGGTGGGGTGGACGAGTTTGCTGCGGACATGAGCCTGCAGTGAAGCAGGATGAAAGGAGAGCATAAAAAGTTCAAATTTTANTATTATAAAATTATAAAATGAATAAATTAAATTAAAATTAAAAATGTTAGTTGAACCTTTGAAATTTTGAGTTTTTTTTAAACACAAAGACAATTTACAGACATATGAAAGGGAAAAAAACAAGATATAAAATGAAAGGTAGCAGATGAAAAAAATCATATTTGCTCCTTCTTAAAACAAAATAAATTCAAACAATCAATTCAAACAATAATTATCTATAAATAATATAACAAAACTCACCAGATTGTGTGGAACAAACTAGCAGTTATTTTGGGACATGCAGAAAGTTGTACCATGATGTGTCACCGCTGAATCAGGCCATTCTTCACATGAGCTTTCTACTTCGCGTTGTTTCCAGCAGCAAACACCGCGGTAAAGTTAGTTTGAAGTTGGACGGAGCAACGCAGCGCTGAAGACACGCTGACACGGAGCTTGAATATCCAACGTCCAACTTGAAACCAACTTCACTGCGGTGCAGCAAACAGTAAACAAAGTCCGTTTTCTCTCTTTCTACCTTTCAGGTCGTGTGACCGGACATTACATCCAATAACACAGCAAGTTTGGACCATTGCAAAACTGTAAAAACCTACTTAGATTCTAAAAAAAAATTAGCGAAAAAGCTTACTGTATTTTAATGGCCAGCCCCAGAGCCTCTGGCCAGCCCGAACCGACTATCAACTTCCGCGCCGCGGGTGTGACGTCACACGTTGACTATCCAATCAAAGCGGGTGAATAGCTGACATTTCCGTGTTGGTTGAATCCTGTGGCTGTGGGCTGACCCTGGGCTGAACAGAATTAGCCCCAATGAGCCGCAATACGAAGGGGCGTGGCAAGATGTCTGTCAATCATTCTGAACCATGAAGGAACAGTGACAAGACGGGGCTGTCAGAATTTAGCCCTTTGGAACGACCCTGGGATTTTTCCCAGGTGGTTTGACACCAGTTTTGTTGTAAATTTAACAAAATGTGACATTATTTCTAAAATGTACTAATTTTGAAGTTGTTATTTTGAAGTTGTTTATTTTAAAATATTTATTGTAAATGCCAGGAGGGAGGGCTTAGCCCTCCTAGCCCACTGATACCAGCCGTCACTGATTATAAGTGACAATGCTGCCAATATGCGAAAAGCATTTACTGTATGCTTTCCCACTGAGCAAAGTGAGGAACCTGATGATGATCATCATCTTCTTGACGACCCAGAGCTCTGGCATGATTTAACCTGGGAAGATCAGGAAACTGTCGGTGCTTCTATGGGAAAGAAACATTGCCTGCAATGTTTTGCTCACACACTTCAGCTAGTGGTGAGATGGCCTGGCAGACACAAAAGTGGCATCTCCTGCCCTTTCAAAGTTATCTAAGCTCAGCTCACTACTGCACATAAGTTTTGTTTGATTCTATCTTAGTGGACCGAAAGCAGGAGCTGGATGAAGCTCTGGTAATGATGCTGGTAAAAAAACTCTCAGCCTTTTACTATTGTGGATGATCCAGGCTTCAAAGAGATTTTAGGGAAGCTTGACCTTACTACACTCTGCCTTCCAGACAGACTCTGAAGAAGATTGTGGAGGAGAAATATGAGAAGACCAAAGCCAAGGCTCAACTGCTGAGCGTGGAGGGAGTAAGCCTGACCTCTGATATGTGGACCACTGGACCTCCATGAACATGGATGCATATCTGGCAGTAACTTGTCATTGTGTCCTGGATAACATGAAGATGGCCACTTTACCTTTAGGGGTGCTACCTTAAAGCAATACTTCTTGGACGGAATATCATTGCAACCCTCAAAAATAAGTTTGACAACCTTGAGAGCTCAACTGACCTGTCACTTGCCACACTGCTGGAGCCAAGATTTAAAGCAATTGGATTTTACAGTCCAGGAAAGGCCCAAAATGCTGCATGGAAACTTGCAGCTGAATGTGCAGCAGTGTTGACAAACACACGAGTGGAGACTTCAGATGATCATTCACCTCAACCAGCAACAATCATACAAAATCCATCCTCAATAGACAGTTGTACCTTGGTTATTATGAACACACAGAAACCTGTCCCTTTTCATGATGGTCAAATCTTTTATTTTTCTTTTAACTTCCAACCTTTGGTCAAGTTTTGATCAAGATGCTTCAATGGCAAGAGCTCAAGAATCATACATCGGATGCCACGTAAAAGTTGTCTGATCCTCCTTTACAAAGATTGGAGGATCTGCTGGCCTACTGGAATGGTCACAGAAATGTTTATCCACATTTGTTCTTGTTGGCTTAACAATATTTATACATACCAGCCTCATCTGTTCCTTGAGAACGTTTCAAAAGCTGGAGAAGTTGTCAGCAAAAAAAGAAAATCACCAATACAAAAACAGTGGAAAAACGATTTTCTAAATAAAAACCTCTTAAATTGCAATCCCCAAATTTCATGTTTGTCTGAGTTACACAAGCACAACCCACATTCCCTGTACCTAGTTTTTTAAAGCACACCCTCGCTCAATCCTAGATACTAGTTAACATATACTGAATCAGCTGAACATACAATAAAACCGTGTGTGTGTCATCTATTTCACCACTAGATGTCACTAAAATGAACCTTTGAATGAATGAACATAAGTTCAATACAATTGGCAATGTGATTCAATACTGCTTTATTGCTTCATTTGGCCATCACTAGTTGCATTGTGGAAATAGAACAACAATGTTGTCTTTATGCTTTTATTTACATTTATTCTTTTTCTGTTTATCAAAGTGTTGTAACTGCAAGCAGCTCCTCTCAGCTCAGCTTCTGGTGACCTGCAGGCAACCCTTCTTTCTTAACTTAGACACAGTTTCACTTATACGTGATATATGACCGTTCACTTAGGGCTGGGCGATATTTTTAAATATCGATATTTTTAAAATAGAGATTTTTTCTAAAGAGATACAAGACAAGACTATATTGTTTATATCGAGATGGTCAACTTTGCATTTTAATTATTATTTTCGATCCGCCAATTCTGTGTCTGCTGAACTTCCTACGGCCTCTCCTCCTTCCCACTCTGAAGACACCCCTACGCGTCTTCAGGCAGCTAGCTAAGCTAGTAGGAAGATTAGCCGTAGTGTGCGTGAACAGCCAAGATGGAAGGTGAGAATGAAAGCACGGGAGAGGAGACCGAAGAGCAACTGGTGAGCAAAAAGAAACAACGGCTCTCTCATTTGGAGGTGGTTCGGATTCAAAACCACAGATGAGTAGCAGAAAGTCAGAGTAGCAGAAAGTCAGAGTCAGTCAAAGTCAAGAGTCTTTATTGTCATTTGCACCGCATGTGTTACATGTGATGAAACGAGATTATGTACACAGGATCCCAGTTACATCCAACCAGTGTTGCCAGGTGAGAAATGTAAGATTATCGTACTAGAGCCCCAAAATTGTCGTATTTTGAGGGAAATTATCATACACCCGTCATAAACAAAACAACAAGTATGCACTATAGTCACTGTGTTGTTGAATAGCGTCTAACAGGCACTCCCAGCTTTGTGGTGTCAGTACTGGTGGGAACCATAGACATTAATACGTATTAATGTCTGGTGGCAACTAATGAGCCCCTCCCCCTCTTCTCCACCACCGAGCTGAAGTGTGGACAGACTGAGAATCTTTACCATGTGGACAGGAGATTCTTAAAAAAAAAAAAAATTCTGTAAAATTTATTTAATAACTCAACTAAATTCTGTCTATTAAGTTTGTATTTTCAAGGAAATAATAACTTGCTCTTTAACTTTACTGATATCACTACTAAAAACATACTTGTAAATTTAAAGACCGTGTAAAGTGAATTTCAACATTTTCTTAAATAAACATTATAAATGTGATAATTGTAATCTTGTAAATGAGTAAAAAGTCTCAAAATTGTAGCTCAATTAATTTTGGAGTTATAGAGCAAACTGTGTATAAACATATTTCTGGTTCAGGATTTTTTAGGCGTGTTTTAAACGTGACCGCGTTTCGTCACGCGGTCCTCATTAGTAGAGCCCCCACCCCCTGCAGCTCCGGCCGTATAAATTCGCCTCGGTGGAGCCGTTCACTCGCGAATCGCAGACAGCATCAGATAGCAATAGCATAGATATTTTGTTCATTGTTAGCTAGCTAATCAATTATGCCTCGTTCGTGCATCTTCCCTGGATGTCGCAATGGTCAGGGCACCCGTACAAATCATAACATGTTTTTATACTGCGTCGTTTTATGCTGAGTATCTGTAATGCCTGGTTGGGACAATGGTTAGAGCGCTTGCCTTCCGTCCCAAAGCCCACGGGTTCAAATCCCGCATGGTGCAACTCTTTTTTTTTTTTTTTTTTTTAATTCATTCCAGATTAAAAACACACAAGAAAACTATTTACAAAAACAGCGTAACTCTTGGAAAAAGTAGCTGCTGTTACAGACAGAACTCGGATAAAAACAGAGCAGGTTTACTGGCTCTGCTGTCTGCCTCAGTGCCTCTCCACTGTGGGACACGAGCAGGACCAGCGCAGCTGCCTGAAACCACGCCCACGCACTGACACGCCCCTAGCGTTCCAGACCAAGAGAAAATAAGGTTTTTTTCATGATTTTTGAGACTTAATTTTATAAGGTAAACAATGTTTTTAATCAGTCAGATTTAAATGGGTGATTAATAACACATATTTATGGGAGGGGAGTGGTGGCGCAAAGGTTAAGAAGGTGAGCTTGTGATCGGAAGGTCGCCGGTTCAAGCCCCGGTACCGACAACATCAAAGATGTGGGTGGGATAAGTGAAGCGGTCACACTTGTATCCACCCTCATCTGCCCCACTCTGGGCCCTTGAGCAAGGCCCTTAACCCCCACCATCTGCTCCCCCGGGAACCCTAGATATCAGCTCTCTGCTCCACACAGAGGGCTGTGGTTGCTCGGTGGTCTGTGGTTGTGTCAGGAAGGGCATCCGGCGTAAAANCGCCGGTTCAAGCCCCGGTACCGACAACATCAAAGATGTGGGTGGGATAAGTGAAGCGGTCACACTTGTATCCACCCTCATCTGCCCCACTCTGGGCCCTTGAGCAAGGCCCTTAACCCCCACCATCTGCTCCCCCGGGAACCCTAGATATCAGCTCTCTGCTCCACACAGAGGGCTGTGGTTGCTCGGTGGTCTGTGGTTGTGTCAGGAAGGGCATCCGGCGTAAAAACAACTGCCAAATCTTCGTGCGACCAGTTCGCTGTGGCGACCCCTAACGCAGGGAATAAAGCCGAAAGAAGAAAAAAAAAATAAAAAAAAAAAATTTATGCCATTAATATTCATTTTATTCATTTCTTTTTGGAAATGCATTCTTTGTTTCATACCCTGGAAATTCCATTAAAACATGTTGAACCGTTTCAGGGAGGTTGCTGGTGCACATGTCAAGTACAGTTGCATGTTTTCCAATTATTTTAAGAGATTTATTAAGGTCTGTGTGTTCTATTCTAATGCGAGTAAGTTCCTGTTTCTTCCTGCTTTCCTTGTATATCCTACCTTTTTTTGTTGTGTAAATGTCTTCCTGTATCAGTAATGTCCCAGGTTTCCTGTCATATTTTCTTAATATATTTTTTTATTACAATTTAACGTTCAACTTTATACAGGTAGTCCCCGACTTACGAGCGCTCTGACCTACGAGGTTCCGGACTTACGAGCTGGCGAATTTTTGGAAAAAACGCAAAAAATACCGAGTTTTTCTGTGTTTTTTCACCACAGTTCGTTAGCTAAACATGTGGACACACGTTTCCGATCATTTTTATGCACTCGTAAGCAGTTTTTCGATGAAAAACGAGTGTTTGTAGTCGCGCTAGCAAAACCGTTCCAACTTACGAGCGAAATTCCGGACTTACGAGACACGTGGCGGCCGTTCCAAGTTACGAATTTTCGTTTTACGAGCGCCTCGGAGGAACGGAACTCGCTCGTAAGTCGGGGACTACCTGTATAACGTTCTGTCATTTTCATCACTTCTTCCAAACCGGTGTCACACGGCTCTGCTTTTTCTAACTCATGGGGCGGGCGCAGCGGACTATTCAGCCAATCATGGCCGTTGTTCTGCATATACGTCACTCTTATGTCGCATTTAGAAAAGCACGATTGGCTGGAATTTCAAGATGCCTTCAGGGTTCACAAAAAAACTCCGACAGACAGTTGCGGCAGGCTGATGGAAACCGATGACAACTACACATTCACAGAATGGTCAAATTATCGTATTTTTGGCCTTTTTCGGGATTATTGATTGTACATCGTACAGAGGTCAAAATTATCGTGCAAATACGATAATTATCGTACACCTGGCAACACTGCATCCAACAACAAATTGCAAGAGAAAGACAGTAATAACATCTAGGATTTACTAAGAAAAACATCAACTAGCAATACACCAAGCCCTAATGTAATAGAACATCATTATAAACAGCAGCACAAACACGAGTCTGTATGAGCAGATGGCCACAGATGAACACAACAAGAAAACCGATCAGCATGATGTGATATTTCAGTGATTATTCTTATTGTTTATTTATTCATGAGTCTAATAGCCTCAGGGTAGAAGCTGTTCCTCAGTCTAGTGGTTCTACATTTAATGCTCCTCAACCTCCGTCCTGAGGGGAGTGGGGCAAAGAGTGTGTGTGCTGGGAATTTTGTAGAGAATGCCGAAAACAAGTTGCGGCAAAAAGTTCGAGCACTACAAATCTTTTCCACCATTTAAAACGGCGCCATAAAAAATACGAAGTGTGTGAAACTGTGTGGTGCAGCTCAAACTCTTTCCACCATTTAAAACGGCGCCATAAAAAATACGAAGTGTGTGAAACTGTGTGGTGCAGCTCAAACTGTGAACTCTTCCCAGCCTCCTGCACAGAAACAAACCACGTTACAAAACGCATATGCTTGTGCCTTATGAAAGAAAAAGTGAGAAGTGGTGCAAGATTACTCAGGCTGTGGCACATCATATCGCTAAAGACATGGTCCCACTCTCAACTGTGGAACAAGATGGCTTTGTACAGCTGCTAAAACTCCTTGACAGAAGATACGAGTTACCGAGTAGGAATTATTTTGCCAGAGAAGTTCTTCCACAAATGTATACTGAAGTTAGAGAGCGTCTCGCCAACCAGCTTTCCAAACTGTCTCACTTCGCACTGACTACCAATATGTGGTCCAGCCGGACCTGCGAGCCGTACTTGTGTGACCACACATTTCATTGAAGACTGGGAACTGAAAAGTGCATGTCTACAGACCAGCTATTTCCCCCAAGACCACACAGGAGAGCACGCATATAGCTGAAGCCCTGCAGGATGTCCTCACTAGCTGGAAGCTCAACCCAGCAGCACTGGTGGCTGTAACCACTGACAACGGAGCTAATGTGGTGAAGGCGGTGCAGCTAAATAAATGGCAGAGGATGCAGTGTTTTTGACACAGACCTCATCTGGCTATTGGGGAGTGCAAATTTTAATCTTGAATCAGCACTGGCAAAAGGATGTAATTAAGTTGATTGAATTCAGTCTGTTTACATGTAATTTGCTCAAAGTTCAAGATGATGGTTGTTGTACAGGGTACACAAGCACTTTAAATTCTGTCAGTAGAAACTGACTTTAGAGCAAGTTGGTCTATTGTTATAATTGCTGTGGGTCTTTTGTTTAAAAAAAATGTGCACAGCTGTGATTTCTGTTTTGTTATCATGGAAAAAAAGAGCATAATTTTATTTGAGGAAGATAACATTTGCCAGTAGGTTATTTTTGACCTTTTATAATGTTCATCAACAGTAGTTATGTGTCTGCATGGCAGACAAAAATACATCTTTGATTAAACAGTATATTTTTTATTACATTAAAAGAAAAAATATTGAGATATTTAAAAGGTCCTCAGCTTGAAGTTTATTAAGACAATTTTAATTAAGCTTCAACAGCATACTTTTGGTATTTTTTTTTTCCATAGCATTTCTTCTCATCCTAAAGAAGTTATTACAGTACATTGCACTGATGAGTCAACCTTGCTTTAATGTACATATCACAAATAAAAACAGCATATTGTGCATGTCTGGCCTCCTCTTGCATTTCAGCACATTTGAGCTCAGTCTGCCAGCTGCACTTTGGCTTGACTTTTTATACTCTATTGCACCACCCACTTTTTTGGTCCAACCTTCCTAGCAGTGTGACACTCCCTCCTTATCCTTTCCGATAATTTGGTTTCTGGCACTCCCATTTACTTTCACCATTGTTTGCTCTCTCCCAGACACGCCCCCAACCGGTTTCCGCACCACATCTAAAGGCAGAGAAGGCAAAGATGGCGAACAGCCAGAGCAAATTATACGGACAAAAACACGAGCTACCACAGCTTCACCAAGGAACAAGAGCAAACTGGCAGTGGTCGAGTTAAATGAGTTTGAGAAAGAAATCATGGCAGACGAATCAGACAACTTGTCACAAAGTAGTTACTCCGATATCATTAATTATTTAATTACTACAAAGAGCGCACACCGGCTTCACAGCACACCGGCTTCACAGCGCAGAGATTCACAGCTTTAAATCCAAAAAAGATGTGTAAACTGTCTCAATCAGATCTAACCAGCTAAAAAAAGGTTTAACTAAAATAACACACAGCCAGCACAAACAGTCCAGGTTGAACACGGACCAGAACCAGCACTTGAGTGTTACCGTGTTGGAAGTTAGCATGTTGTTAGCACTGGAGCAGAGGGTCCCTCCAGCTCAGGTCGCACGGCGTGGATCCGTCGCGGCCGCAGGGGCACGATGGGACCGACGCGTCGCCCGCACGACTTGGCTCCCGTCCTCCTTCTCCCACTGGGACGGTCTCCCCCGCCGGTCCACCGTGAGGAGGCCATTGTCCGTTAGCGAGATGCTAAGCTAGCCACAGCATGCAAGACGGTGTCGCTAAATAATAATAAAAAAAAACCAGCTCTAACACACAGACAGTTGTACTCTAACATTGTTCTGACATAGTTTCACAAAATGATTTATGTAGAATATTTTGTTTACCGGCCAAAAGGACGACGTCTTCCAGAGCAGATCCGAGCCAGACTCAGAGAGGAGGGGCTGCAGTCCAGCTTCTCGGATGAGATAAATCCTTCACGTTTACTTTTTTTTTGATTAAGTGAAACCTGCGCGTTGCCCAAACGTCTACCCGACTGGAACACCCACTGACACAACACGAAGTAACCATTGCAATTAATTAGAAATTAACAAAAAAAACAACGTGAAAAATGGACATCCATAGAACGCGCTCCAACTGCTGCTTTGCCTACCTGTGGGAGGGTCAAACAGGACAAACCACAGATGTGACGTCACATGGGAACTATGTATAGCTCGTAACAATGAGCCCTCAATCCCATATTTAAAAGTGTTTAATATTAATGGATTACAACCTAATTATTAATCAAATTTTAAATCATTTGTCTAATCTTTAGGTGAAACGTTTAATGTAAATGAAATAACTTTTGAAACCTGGACACTTTAGATTGCACCTCGCACACTCACGCTGGTGTTTTCATGCAGCTGCTCAGTGTCAATGTCCACTGTGCTGCTGATATTGTAATAAAGCTCTGTACATGTGTGATAATGACATATTGTAAAAACCTTTTTTTTTTTATCCCGCTGTTTAAACCCCTGCTTATTTCGCTACCTTTTCCAATGACTCAGTGTTGCTGCTTCCTAAAGCAAAGTGTGCCGAGTAAAGGCGGAGGAGTACATCTATTCATTTAAATTGGTGCTAATGGCAGACTATTTAAAAGTCAATTAATTGCCAGGGGCCACATGCACAGTGGCAGTTAATGCTGTCACAACGCTAAGTAGTAATTGGATGTGTTGATGGGTTGTGCCCATGTGTGCTGGTGTATATTCTTCTTCTTTGAAACTGGGTGGCCACCCCACTGTATTCTCAAAAGCCTTCAACAAAAGGATTGTCCGTTGTCCAGTGGATGAAATGTTTTCTATAAAGACAAGCATCATGGGGGAAGCAGCAGGGCTGGGGCTGGATTAATCCTGCTCTGTTTGTAGAATACATCCTTTTGTGTTTTCTTTCACTCAGTTTTATTACACTTTTCTTTTTTTTAAATCAGCCTTCATTTTTCTCATCACCGTCTCGTCTGTGTCTCACCTTTTCATCCTCGTCCTCATTTTATCATCCTTCTGCATGCGACAGAGAGGAGGAGAAGGCCTGTGATCAATGTCAGGCCCGCGCACGCAGAGACCGGCAGCTGTCTGAATCGGAGCGATCGATCAGGAGCAGAGCATTTACCTCGCCAGACTGCTGGGCCTTTGTGGATGGAGATTATTTCTAAATTATTACAGGAGGCAGATGCTTGTCAGAAGATCCTTTCTGTCAAGGTTAGACTGCGTCATCGTAGTCAACCTGTCGCTTTCTCTCACTCCGTCATGTCATTCTTTGCCTTGCCGCTTTTCTTCTTTCCCCGTTTTCTCTTTTGATCTAATTGCTTTTCTGTAATTTTAGATATTCCACATTTACACTTTAATCACTGAGAAAGAAGGTGCACGGTGTACCACTTGGGGACGGAGAGGTTGAAAAGGCCTTGAATGCCCTAAGGCTTTAAATCTTATAAACTGGCTTCGTACACGGAGGCATATTAGACCCCCCTGGTGTAATCTTAGCCCGATGTTACTTTAAAATGGCTGAATACATTTTCAGGTTACTGGGTGTGGGAGAGAATCTGTCACAAGAAAGAGTTTATTTCTCCTGGAATTATTCAAGTGTTCGTTCTCTGACCTTAAGAAAAACTGCCACTCATTTAACGGGTTTCTGTGGGAGACTTTTGTGCTTCGCTTCTTTTTCTTCTTACTGGTTGAGCGGTTTGTGTTTTTCATGCTTAATGAATCTTTCCATTAAGCATGAACATACATCATGTGTTTAAAACTGGCAGTTCAAGTTTGAGAAACGTAACATTGGGCTCGCTCTTGAGAGGCTGATTGAATGTTTTGTACTTCTTGAGCTCTGCCACTTAGCCAGAACATCCAGTTCTCCTCGCTAGTGTGGCATATCTCAGCCACTGTTGCTGGATTTCTGTCTCTTCAGTGTTCAGTACAGTAGTGATGAATTCATTTGTTAGTTTATTTATTTAAATATCCCCATTAGTTTCTACCATATTCTTCCTGGGGTCCACACCAAAAACACTGCAATTAAATCATGCTTTTACAAACATACAAAAAGTCATACTAAAATACCTAAGATAAAAACAAATTCACAATATAAAAATTTTAATCAGCCATCACAATAATAACATTTTACAAGCAGTACAAATGACAAAATACTTTAAAACACACAGGAATTAAAAACACAAAAAATCACCAATTCCAAAATTTACAATCTTCATTTCCATTATTAATTAATTAATTTTAATTTCATTTCATTATCCATTATATATTTTTTAAGATTCTTTTTTAAATTAACATGATTAGCAATTAATGTAATTCCAGAAAGCAGCATGTTCCAATCAGGAATTGCTCGAAACACATCTATTCTTTTGCGAGCATTAGTCCTAGGCAGAGTAATTAAAAAAAATAACAACAGAGGCACGTCTACTATTAAAAGCATGTCTATTGCAGGTGGGTAACAACTGCGAGAAAAGGTTAAACAGTTAATGTGAAGTCCAGATTTTGTGTAAAGAGAGAAGAAGGCTTCATGCTAGTCTGTCACAGACTTTCATCCAGGACAGGCGTTGATGCATTAAATCAAGGTTTGTTCTAAAATGACATCCAAATGAGTGTAGACGCTGCCAATACAGAAAAAATATATATGTTTGTTTACTTAAACTAAAAAGGTGTGAATTCATATTTTTATTTATGTAGTCTAAGTCAGCAGAAGTAGGTAATTCAAGGTTACAGCCATTAAATAAACAAGCCTTTTTTTTTTTTTACATAAAATTTGTATATTTTATGCTTTTCATTCTTGATGCATGGTTCGGCTAGAGCTTTCTTCCTCATGAGCAGGGGTGCACATAACTGTTATGCAGGTACACATGTGCAACAAAAATCAGGAATGCGTAGCATCACCTGTGTTACCACACGCCTTTGCGTACTTGACTGTGGGATCGGGATATTTCCCGGTGGGCTGGTCTGATGTATAGGGCTGCAGGGCCGGCACTCCCTTTTCTTTTTTTAAAAGAACTTTTATTAACAACAATAAACCTCAGAACAGCACTACCGCTGCCCCTGGGCCACCTCGCCTCCACCCAGGACTGGCGGGCAGCAGCAGCGTTTTTATTTTTCGCACAAGTCGGATCCGCAACACAATCTGTCAATCAATCCAGTAGGCGTGTCAGCAACTGACCAATCAACTACCTCAACTTGTTCCGAAGGTAAACACCCCTTCCCTGCAGATATATGCAGCCCATCATTTCTTTTCTAGACCTGTATTAACAACACAAAGCAGAACAATGCAAGAAGATAGAAACAAAAACTTGTGAAGGGTGTCATAACTACATTTCACAAAACAGGGGGTTTACAAACTAATGAAAGAGCAAAGAAATACCCAGGACAAGGAGGTACATCTGCAGGATCTGTCATGCAGGAAGCTGAAGGAGAGGATAGTGGGAGTGACGCTGAGGAGGACAGCGAGGAAGGTGGCACTTATTAAGACAAAGCTGCATAAGTGATGAGTACCAAACACCATATCCTACTCTTCTGAATAGCCCATTAAAAGTTATGTACGCCCCTGCTCATGAGGGAGTTTTTCCTTTCCACTGTTGCCTTAGTGCTTGCTCAAATTGAGAGTCTGCAATGGAGTTAAAGGATAAATGAAAAGTGTTTTTAAGCTAATAGTAGTCTAATGAAAAGCATAAAATAAGCTTGTTGAGAAATTTTCACAAGTCAAAAATGTCATCCTAACTCAAATTTAGACTTTGCAAAGTGAAAAAATTCTCATCTGGTGTTTTTGACCCCCCTCCTCCTGCCTGCTCTCCGTCCCCTGAATATGACGTAGGCAGTGCAACGAGTCGTCCCTCATACAGTAATATTAGTGTGTGTATCTAGTTGTGGACAAAAAGGTTTCAGTGTGTAGCAATTAGGGATGCAGCAAAAAAAATCTATTTTTTAAAGAATCAAGATTCTTAGTCCTGGCGATTCAGAATCTATTCTAAAAGCCCCAAAATCGATTTTAAAACTTTTTTAAAATTTTATATTGTATTTTTACCGCTCCTGTGCATTCGGCCGCTGTAGAATTTTGGCCGTGTAGGGCCACCGTAGTTAGTTAGCCAGGCAGCTCCCAATAGAGCCTGCTAGCATTCATTCATTCATTCATTCAACCTTTATTTAGTCAGGTAAATCTTTTGAACCTCATGGGCTCATTTACGAAAGCGACCTGCTAAAACTAAAGAACAATGAACAGTAATGGTAGAATTTCCTTAAACAATAAACAATCAAACAATAAACAATAGAAAACAAAAGAGAGAGAAAAAAATATATATATATATATATATATATATATATATATATACATATATATACATACATATATATATACATATATATATATATATATATATATATATATATATATATATATATATATATATATATATATATATATATATATATATATATATATATATTATATATATATATATATATATATTATATATATATATATATATATATATATATATATATATATATATATATATATATATATATATATATATATATATATATACATATATATATATATATATATATATATATATATATATATATATATATATATATATACATACATATATACATATATATATTCCTCCTTTTAACAAAGTATCAAAAAACTAGCAAAACATTATAAGGTATATGTATAAAATCAAAGACAGGAACAAATCTGCATTGGTTTTTGCCAGGATTCCAACAGATTCTGAAAACCATTTAGAGAAGTCAAGGTCGAGAGCTTCAGATCTTTTTGTAAGATATTCCATGAAGCAGGAGCGGAGTAGGAGAAGGCCCTTTTTCCAAGTTCAGTCCTCACTGACGGAACACTGCAGGTAATCATGTCCTGAGAGCGCACGCTGTAGCTGCACTCACGCAAAGACATGTAGGAGGAGATGTATGAGGGCAGCAGACCAAGAAGTGATTTGAAGATGAAAATGTACCAGTGGAAGAGTCTGCGTGAGGTTAATGATGTCCAGTTAACCAGTGAATACAGGGTGCAGTGGTGGGTACGATAATCACAACCAGTTATGAATCTTAGTGCACCATGATAGACAACATCCAACATCCGCAGGGTGCTTGTAGGAGCATTCATGTAGAGAATGTCACCGTAATCAATGGAGGGAAGGAAAGTCACAGATACAAGGCGTTTCCTAACATTCAGTGATAGACATGATCTGTTTCTGAAAAAGAAACCCAGTTTAACTTTCAGTTTCTTCACTAGGTTTTCCACGTGGAGTTTAAAAGAGAGATGTGAATCGATCAGGATACCCAGATATTTATAGGAATCAACAAACTCAATAGGTACACCATTTGAAGATAAAATCAGAGGAGGATCTGCTGGAACCGCCTTCCTATTTGAAAAAAACATCCCTTTTGTTTTATCAGCATTTAGGACAAGTTTGAGACGGAACAAATCTGACTGGATGATGTCAAAAGCGGATTGCAGTAACTGGAAAGCCTTAGCTACTGTTTTAGCTCGGCAATAAACAACTGTATCATCAGCATAGAAATGTAAGGATGCATCAGGGATGCAGTGACCTACATTAGCTATGTAGATTGTAAAGAGAGTGGGTCCTAAAACTGAGCCTTGTGGTACACCATTTTTAACTGTTAAATAGCTGGAAAAAGTACCGTTATGTTGAACACATTGCCTCCGATTGGAAAGATAGTTAGAAAACCAACCGATGGTGTGATCAGAGAAACCGATTTCTGAGAGCTTATGACACAGGATGTTATGATCCACAGTGTCAAAAGCTTTAGACAGGTCTAAGAAAAGTGCAGCACAATAGTCCTTAGCATCCAATGCTTCAACAACATCATTCAGAACCTTCAGAGAAGCAGTTGTTGTGCTGTGTTTTTTCCTGAAACCAGATTGATGAAGAGGTAAGATGTTAAATGAGTCCAGATAGTTTTTGATCTGAGAGTTTATCAGTTTTTCTAGAACCTTGGCTAAGATGCAGAGTTTAGAGATCGGAGGGAGATGCATGTTTCAACTTGCTCCTTCATCTTTAAAAATCATTTTAGATCCTACTATGTTCTGGGGAAGACAGAGCTTAACAAGACATTGGTAACTGTTTCAGGACATTTTCAACACCCCCACTTCCACGTTAGCATACGGCGCTAGCATGCTAACGTTAGCATACGGCGCTAGCATGCTAACGTTAGCATGCGGCGGCTAACGCACGGCTATTCGTATTTCCAGGATAGAAATGCCCATTAATGCACTAAATCACCAAACTGTTTTTGACAAACTAAAGTGATATCCTTCAGATTCAAAAAAGTCTTCTGCTTCCATTTTAAATGACAGACAGGAGGACAGTAATGATGGGTTTATAGCTTCAGTGTTATTGTAAGATAGCAAAGGAGGTCTTAATTGTGTCATAAAAGTGCGTCCAGAAAATTACTACAGAAATCACTGCACTTCGGCATGTAGCAGGAAAAATGTAAAAAACTATTTCTTTAAGCTACTGACTTGAAAAAAGCATACTAAGTATGTTTATGTGTGTTGTTTACTATATGAAATTCTTGTTATATCGATTTTTTCAGATTTGATTACATTTCTCCTTTAAATTCAAAGCTGCTCCTCAGATAATGTTATGGAACTTAATTTTTATACACTGTATCTGAATGTTTCTGTTCAGTGCCCTGAGATGACTTCTGTTGTGACTTGGCGCTATATAAATAAACTGAATTGAATTAAAAGAATTAGTCCTAATTTACTTTTTAAGCTAAGTAACTAATTGTTTGCACTATTTGTTCTTTTTTTTTTTCTTGTTCAAGCCAAACACATTTTATGTAATTTTATTAATGTTCAGATTGCAGTTAAAACTGGAATAATTTTCAGAACTGTGCTGTTCTTGTATTGAAAGAGGGAATAAATTGTATCCTGAATGGAAGATTTCAGAGCCTAAATTGCTCCATCAAGTGTAGGAATTTTCACAATAAAAGAAGCAAATGTTGATTTCATCTTTTGGTTCTTTTGTTTGTTTGTTTGTTTGTTTGTTGTTGTTTTTTTACATAAAGTCTTGAGTTCAGCATTTTACCCCTCAGGATCTGATTTTAATCAACCTTTAATGACAAACTTTGCAGTTCAGTCTATTTCCCCTTGGTCTGTGTATGAACAGTGCATGTACTACCTATGATCTCACTCGGCATTGTAGCTGTGTGAATATGAAACACAACATAAAACCTTTAGGACCTCAGCTAAGTTAAGTGTGGTGCAGAGGTTAGAGAAGGTGGGCCTGTAATCGGAAGGTTGCTGGTTTGACTCCCTGGACCGACAACATCAAAATGTGGGTGGAAAAGGTGAAGTACCCACACCTACCTCCACCCTCAGTGGCCCTGGGCCCTTGAGCAAGGCCCATAACCCCCACCATCTACTCCCCCAGGCAGCCTAGATGGCAGCGCCACACAGAGGGCTGTGGTAGCTCGGTGATCTGTGGTTGCGTCAAGAAGGACATCCAGTGTAAAAACAATTGCCAAGTCTTCGTGAAATCAAGTTCACTGTGGCGACCCCTGAACAAGGGAGCAGCTGATAGAAGAGAAAAATTAATTAAATTAATGAATAAACATTTGTTCTGTACTCGGCATGCTGCTTGTCAAGGACAAATATGCAAACATTTATTTTACAGTATTACCGGTAATATCAAAAAGAGCCCCAATGCTATCAGATCTGGAAACTCAAGGCTGGCGTGTAGGAGGCCTCTTGTGTGTTTATGAGTTAGTGTTTTAAATTAGAACAAATATACATCTTTAGTTCTTTAGCTTGTGAAGACAGGTTGCATGCTGTCTGTTTTTTGCATGTCCATCAAAGGTGTTCATAGTATTATGGTTTAATCTCTGACTAGGCCTGTCGCAATAAACAAATCAATTAACTGCATGATAAATGAAAATTATCAACCTCATTTTCATTTATCGGTTTTATCGTTTCTTTGTCTCTCTCTTTAGACACTGGATGACAAAAGACTCAACTCCGGTGCTTCACTGACCCCTCCCTTACTCTTTTCTCTTTGAAATCCATTTTAGCTTTCCAAAATTGCGTTTTTGGATCGTTAAAAGTATCTAAGCTGAGAAGCTAAGCTACAAGCTAAGCTAACAGGCCAACCTCGGGGAAAAACCTCAGTCTTGTCGAAGCTCCAATATTCACAGTTGAAACCCGTGCCTTGGTCTAAAAAGTAGCTTTTCTCTGTGAAAAGAAGAGGAGAACTTGTTTAAAAAAATTTTTTAAAGCTTTGAGTGACAAATGCTATGCTAAAGATCCTGATGCATGCTCAGTGCTATGCTATGCTATAGCTAGCATGCTAAAGAGCTCAAACCACACCGGGCATCCACCATTTTGAGATCCGAAAAAAAGGGAAAGAGAGATAGCCCACGTCACGTCAAGGGGCCTCCCTCCCATTTTTCTTTGAGACACACTGCTCGCTCCCTCACTATCCATCCTTTGGTTCAAACCATTTAATACTGCCATCCAGTGGTCAGAAAAGTTACTACACACAAAAATTAGCCAACATTTCTTCTTAAATTTGACATTTGCTAATTATTGTCAAATTTCAAACAATATTATTGTTTATGGCAATAATTTCTGAGATAATAGATCGCCCAGCAAATTTTGTTATCATGACGACTATCTCTGACCATCCATCAGTTTGTCTATAAATCTTCTCTTGTCACACTCATAGCATCTGATCTACTCAAGATAATTTAACAAAACCAGATACACATTTACATCATCACTGTACACACTGTTCCTTACCCCAGCTTCAAGGTCACAAATCAAGGTCAAATGTTTTTCCTTGTCCCCTGCTATAGATTGTTGCATAACAGATTGCCAATGATAGATTAATATCCATAAGTGTTTTTATGTGTTTTAAGGATCAACTTTGATATAATATAAAAAAATAAGAAGCAGTTTAATGCGGCTCACTTATGTGTCCTCTGTGTCAGTTTTATTTGAACTGTTACTTCCTTTATTTATTTTTTCCTCTGAGTGACAAACATTACAAAACCTTTTTTACTTCGATTTCAGAAGTTTGTAATAATGCACTGATTTTCTTTAAAGTGTAGAATAAGGTAAAGTGATATTGAATGAAGCTTTGAAGTTCAGATCTTCAAAGGCAAAAATAACATCCCATAATAACACTCTCATGTATGAGCAGCTCACGAAAGGCTGAAACACTTTACCGTTTCAACAACCAAGTAAAAATCATGAAAATAAAAAGCTGTAGGATTGTATTTTTTTTTTACAGGAGGGGAAGAGGAGTTTGAAATGAATGCACGGCATCAGAATTGACTTACTGTTGAACAGATAATGTGTTGTTCTATTTCCTTTTTATTTCCTTTTTCTAACAAACTTGACTACGCTGACTTGTATAGTTTGTATTTTACTTCCTGTTCAGTTCATGTTAAGTCTGTCTCGCAGTGACAGCAGAGTATAAACCAGTGGTGCCCAACCCTGGTCCCTGAGGAACACCATCATGCACGTAGCCAGGGGGGTTCGCGGGGTTCGAACGAACTGCCCACTTTGCCTATGAAGTCCCGCCTAGGGATTTTATGAGGGGCGGTTCGTTTAAAGGAAAAGTTGACCTGGAAAAAGCAACACGCCTCGGTGGTTAACTGGAAACACATCGGGTTGCCGCTCCAAACCTTTTCTCGACTCGGGTTCGATCCTCACTTGGTTGAACTTATTTTACGTTTGTCTTTTATTGGATAAAAAAAAGGAGTTAATATGCCTGTGGTTAACACAAACTCCTTTTTTTAAATCCAATAAAAGACAAACGTAAAATAAGTTTAACCAAGTGAGGTTCGAACCCGAGTCGAGAAAAGATTTCGAGCGGCAACCCGACGCACTTCCAGTGAACCACCGAGGCGTGTTGCTCTTTCAAGGTCCACTTTTTCTTTAAACGAACCGCCCCTCATAAAATCCTGGCTACGCCCATGCACCATCCTGCGTGTTTTAGTTGTTCCTGTGCTCCAACACACCTGATTTGAATGAAAGGTCTGCCAAACTTAAGGAAGTAATTAAACCACTGAATCAGATGTGCTGGAGCAGAGAAACAACTAAAACATGCCGGATGATGATGTTCCTCAAAGACCATGACTGGTAACCACCAGTATAAACTGTGCGTAAACTAAACAAAGCAGACTGATCAAACACATCCAGAAGAGCGGCTTTGGATGTTATCAGTCCATTAAATGCCTGTTATTAGTTGTTATCATCCCCATATGTAGTGGTGAAACTGTCCCACCTACCTCCTAGTAGGTTTAAAGGTACGTTATTATCGTTATTATTGCTGATAATAGGCAGCGTCTTGTCGGGGTAAACCAGGAAGTGTCTTTTTTTTCCAGCTTATATAACCCTTTTCCTAAACCTAACCTTACACCTGACCCAGAAGACCAACCCTAAACTTAACCACCTTACCCTTGTGCTTAAATCTAACCAAGACCCTAAACCTAACACCAGACCCTTTACTCTAAACCTAACCACATGAAGCTATTATGAGCGCTAACAAAGCTAAAAACGGAGCCCATTATCATCGCTACCAATGCTAACAACGTACCTTTAAACCTACTAGGAGGTACAGGAGGGGCAGTCTGACCGCTACATATGGGGATGATAATAAATAATAACGGGCATTTAATGGTTGATAACATTCGAAGCGGGTGTCCAGAACCAGATATCATTTGTATTAACATTACAAATGTTGAAGTTGAAACCTAGAGTGAATTATTATGTGTTAATACTGACTGGAAAATGCTGATTATTTTTCAGATTTCCTTGAATCTGCAGACTAAACCTGATTTTAGATTCATCTACGGTAGTGTTGAAAACTTTTTGTTCAGGTCAGATTTCTGAGCATGAAAGAGGCAGTAGAAATAAATATGGTAAATCAAAAGGCATTAATATAAGTGAAGTGTTGACATCTGTGTGTGATCGCACACTTTACGACTACTGACTGATACCAGAGATGTCATTAAGTGCATGTTCACATTGCTCAATAATGTGTCTTTAGATTCCGGGTCATTTAGCTTCATTCCTGTCAAGTAACAGAGCAGATCTCCTCTGGGAGAGATAGATGATTTGGTGTTGAGGACAAGAAAAGAGGAGCAAGATGGAGCTTAGTTAGGAGGAGAAAATATGATGAGAAGAAGAGAAGCTGGGAGGATTAATTGTTCACTCGGGAAAACAAGATAGCATCAGATATTTAAAAGCCGCCACAACTAATTGTGCTTTTGACTAGAATAATAAAAATGGAGAAATTGTGTTTCTTAGAGGACTGGAAACTGAACTAATTTACTGTGTGCATTTATTAAATATACATTCCTGATTGATCAATGGCTTCCAGATTGTAGTGTTTATGTTTACAGTCATTTTTCAGTGTAATCACAGCTATGAAAATGTGCTTTTGTGATAATTTGATGCTATGATGTGCATTTAAAAAACAAAACAAACAAATAGATACACTCAGATTTATCTTTTACAGTATCACTTGTAGATTTTTCTAAATTTAAGCTTATAATTTTTGGCCAATTGGATTTTTTTCCCCTGGAGTTCTGTTTTCAGTATTATATTACAGTAGTCCCTCGCTATGTCACAGTTCAGTTTTCGCGAACTCACTCTATCGCGGTTTTTCAAAATAAGATTGGGCATGACACACAATGGCTGATTGACGGATGAGCTGCATGCTCCGCATGGATTTTTAAATTAAAATAAATTATTTTAAAGGATTTAGCACCTGTGTGCAGCCCACAGCTGTGAGAGAAGCTTCCTCCTGCAGCTGATCAGCTGATCTCACGCAGAGCAGAGAAGTGAGTGTGGCCAAGAGTGCAGCTTGAGGCAGAGAGCTGAAATGATGACACTCTGTGCTCTTTCAGAGTGTTTAGAGTTTAAAAGTTTAAAAAGAAACTGTCCAGATGAACTGATTGAGAATGAGCGGATTTGATACCTGGACTATTGAGAATGAACTTTCTTGTCTTGAACCACTTTGGACATGTCTGCCTGCCTGGGAGGAGTCGACGAGGGACAAGCCCCCAGAAACCATCTTGGCTACAGCAAACTGGTTGGTCCACTTAAGTTGTTTACTTGGTGGGGTAGCTTCAGTTTGCTTTGGACTACTCTGACTGACGAAGCCCTCTGGAGTGAGGGTGAAACGTTTCTACTAAAAAGAAACTGTCCAGATGAACTGATTGAGAATGAGCGGATTTGATACCTGGACTATTGAGAATGAACTTTCTTGTTTAGAGTTTAGAAACATTATTTAGAATGTGTGAGAGTGTGGGAAGGGTGTGGGAAGGGTTATAAAAATGTTACAGTATTTAAATTTAATAGTTTATTTAAGGAGGGATATTGGGAGTAATAGGTGATGAGTGTGATTGCAGCCTGGCACGTCATGACAAAGTTCGCTGAACTTCAACTTGGATCTCTACTTTGTGGTTTTTCACTTGTTGCGGGTCTTCAGGGTACGGATCCTCTACGATAAACGAGGGACTACTGTACTTAATTTTTTTTAATACTTTTTCCATCTTTCAGCAATACTGTATTTTCTATTATCTACAGTATAAAAATCTACTTAAATACAGCTTTTTACTTGATGTTGCACAGTTGGTGCCTTTGCTATAGTTTTTTTTAGCTACAGGTTGGTAACAGCAGGTAGCTGCACCATAATCCAGTCGTGTATAGCGAGGAAAAGAACGTTGGCAATCAAGATGGGGTGAGTTTGGTCGTTTGTTGAATTGAAAACGTTCACCAGCCAAGCCTGCAGCTGTAGATGGTCGAATAGTAAATGTGAGAAAACATGTGCTGAGACAGAGCAGCTTTACATCTCCAAGTTTATTTCTTTCTGAAATGAACATAAACTAAAGTAATTGTAAACCAGTGGCAGCCCTAAAGGTAGGACCAAAAACATATGGTGCCCGTTTTAAAAGCTTGTGCAGCAACACATAAAATCCAGTTTAAATCGTCCGCCTGCTCAGTTAAATCTTTGTAGACTTCACTCCTGATGTTTCTTATACGAGAGCAGCTCTCTTTGTCCTACTTCTGCTTACTTTCTCATCTCATCTCTCTCTTTCTCTCTCTCTCTGTGACCCACGCCTGTCTTTCTCTCCATCATTCCTTCCACTTTTGGACCCGCAGCACTCCTTTTCCTCCCCTGTCATATCTGTCATGGGTGTTCAGTCGCTGCTGTTGCTCTAGGCTTCAAATTTAATTTGGTTTCAATCTGCTGTAATTGCTTTGAGAGACGGCCGTGTCGGCATGTTTTTCCTCTCTTGTGTCTGCTGGAATACTCAATAGGGTGCGCGTGGAAGTGTGTGTCCGTGTGTTTGTGAATACGACTAAAGGTGCACGTGTGTGAAACCTGAACGATTGACTGGCCACACACTGTCATTGATACACTTTGTCAAACGCCATTTTCTGTCTCAAGGCTCCCTGACAATTTGACAACGGTTTTGTTGGACTGAGACACCGAGTTCTTTGTCTTCGTCGCAACAAAGACAGAAGGAGGGAGCAAACTAAATATGCAAGACACCAAATGTTTCTGTGGCATCATGTCACGACCTAACTGAATGCCAGCTGCCCTCACGAGCTCTGAATGGGAGCTGCTTTCATTAAACAGCAATCTTCATGTAAGAAGGAACCGTTGAAGTAGAGGGCAAAACTGGATTGAAAAAAGTGTTTGCCCTTGAACCGCAGACTTTACTGCGTGGAGGTGACGTGAGATGACAGGGTACTAAGCTGATGGGCCGAGATAATTTTGGTCTGACTCTAAAAAGGACAAAATAATGTACAAAGACCAAAAAAAAATCGACTACCCCATTTCCCTGCAGTAAAATGTTTTTTAGGCTATTGTTTTATTCCAATCACTTCTTTTGTCACCGGTTTTTAAACGATGAAACGAAACACATACAAGCTAAAATATGCCAAATCCAATATTTATGAAATTCCACCTCACAGACACAGAACAAACAGCTTTTTTTGTCCAACTTTATGTCCCTCAAAGCTCAACAGTTGGTGTTCGACTGCCAAAGAAATATGCAGAGAATACAAATGTGTGTGTAATTGGTTGCAAGTTGATTAGTGAGAGGTGTTTTCGAATCAGCCGCACAATATGCATTGATATTCTGAGTTTGTTCTGGTTTAATATTGGAGCAGAAGAGACTACCATAGAAAGCATGTATAAATATTCCTATTTGGCTTTATATTGTGTGTATTGATACCACAGTTTATTATTATTATTTATTTGGTCAAAATGTGACCTAATGTACAGACTCTTGCCCTGAGTCGTGTTCTGCTGTTGGATCAGAGCGCACTTGTATTAATCACTATCCACTCTGCTCCTTCTGAGGAAGTGGACAAAACAAGCCTGCATTCACACACATCTGTTAACAGCTGCACTGCCAAAAAGAGCAGTCATGTGCTCCGTTTCCTTCAAGTGGAACGATTTTCTCCTCGCCCTATTTTTTATTTGTTGCTAGCTTCAAACCATACGTGCGCAATTTTCTCCTTTTTGTGTCTTGTTTTGCGCTGCTCGGGAAGCATGACAACATTTTTATTTATTCTCATGTAAATGTCACTTCTAAGCTTCCTTTTTCTCTCTCGCTATTGATTATAAGTCAAACAATGATGTGGATACAGTCACGTCACTGAGCACATTTTCAACACCCTGAGCCCCTTAAAGGTCTGCCACATGCAGGATTCCTGCACCCTGCAGACACTAGTCTGGATGGTTGTTTGAACTTTGCACCTTTTTATATTTGTGCTTCGTTTAGCTCCTTTGTATCTGCATCGTTTTTTTCATTCATTCAACCTTTATTTATACAGCTAGCCTCATTGAGCCACAAGGACTCATTTACAAGAGGGACCTGTTCCAGACAGAACAGTACAGACAACTAACAGTAGACAATGACAACAATAAACTACTGTAAAAAAAATGCAGTTAAAATAAGAGTAGTGTATAAAACAATAAACCAGGGTGAAATACTAAAAGCAAGAACATGTTTGCTTTGATTTTTCTATTGACATTATCAAATGTTTGAAACCCCTTAAAGAAATCAGGGTTCCTGTTGCAAGGTGTTCCAGGTTGCAGGAGCTGAGTAGGTTTGCATGCATGTGCGGCATTGACTACAGTACATTTGTACCAGTGGTGTCCTAACTAAACTCTCTCTGGTCATTTCTGTGGTGAATTATCATGAGCAGCGTGGCCTCGTTCAGGGCTCCGGTGTCTCTGCCACTTAGCTACAAATTATTTTCTTCTCCAATTTGTGAAATGCATTTAACTTTGAGCTGACCACTGTATCTCAAATTTAAAATAGCATCCCATGTTCTATGGAGATACAGAGCTGTCAGTAAGATATTTTTCTGCCACATTTGTTTGGCCTTAGCTTTTGATTTCATTATGTTTTGAATATATCCATGTAATACACTTGAAAGAAGACCAGTGAGTACGCCAGAGCTTCTGATCAAGAACAATTGCAATTATTTTTAGTGATTTTCCGAAGAAACGTCGTGAACAAGTTTAGCTGCTGCAGCTTTGTTGTATTGTTCCAAAGTAAAGACAGCTGCCTTTTTTGCCGTAGCGTTCTTCACAGAGGCTTCAGAACAATGCTGGCAATCTTCTGCAGAAACGTGGCGTGTCGTTGGGTCTGTGTTGAGCGTGGAAAAAGAAAAAAAGCTGGTGTTTGATTCTGAAAAGCTGCTGAGTCGCTGCTGTGAGTAGGTGACAGCCTGCACACTCCACATCTAGTCTCTTTAGAAGAAGCAAAGTGGAGATGGGAACGTGCTACCATGAGCAGAAGAAAGTGTGTAACGTTTCCGTTGTGTGGTGGGGGAAGATTATGGAACAGAAACAAAGACGGGGATTATCTGAGCACATGCTACAATAGCAGTACACGCACAGATCTTGCAAACGGGGTGCTCTGGATCTTACAACAAAGACATGGTCTCCCCTCCATTTATTCTTCCCTCCGTTAAAGTTGGCTAGTAAAGACTACAACTCCCAACTGCGGGGAATAAACCAGCCAGGGATGTGAAATTAAGGGCCATTATTTTCCCTCATTATGGACCTTTACAATGTTTAGTGACCCTAAAGGGAGTGTTAAAAATATTGCCATGCAGCACTTGAAATGGTCCTTCCAATTTTATGTAAAATACTTTAAGTGATGAAAAACTTTCTCAAGTTTCCAATATTCTTCCCGTTCCCGTTTATTACGAACAAGCTCTGCCCTCTGTGAAGTCGGCTGAACTGTTTCGAAGTTGTCACTGTGTTGCAGGAATTAATATGGCATTAGAGGAGGCAGAAAGTTTGGGGGCAGTAAACTGAGACAGATGGGCATAAATAGAGTACGGCTGTATGATGGCAGGATAAAGCAGGCGGGCGAAGTGTGGGAGATAAAAGAACGGTTGTGGCGCCGAGGGAGATGGTGGCGGCGAGGGGTGCGAGGCGACGTCAAAGTGAGTTTGTCTGTGATGTTTTTGAAATTCTGAAGTGGAAAGGCCCTCCATCTGTTATTGTGGGACGGTTCTGACTCAGTGATTTCCATGATTGGCCTTAATCCC
>JBBPBX010006377.1:0-26433 GCA_038048925.1 Garcialebias charrua
CTTGCAGTAGATTTCCATAAATATACATACCATACCTACAAATATATATACAGTATACATACATATACATTCATATTCATTCATATACCCATCTACATATCTGCATATATCTACATATACATCCCTGCATCCATTTGCGTGTGGTTGTGAGCATGCATAAGTGAAAAAGTTTCCTCCAATAGAACATTCAATAGCAACCGTGAAGCATCAGAGATCCGCCCCCCCCAAGGCCCGAGGCAGGCAAAGGGGCAACCAGAGCCCAAGACCCCAAGAAGGACCCCGAGCCCAGAGTCCCCAGGGCCACCCGAACAGGACGAGCCACTCACCAACTCCCCAGATCCGACCAAAGGGGAGAACAGGAAAAGCCCCACCAGTGACTACACACAATGACCCCCCAGGGTCAACAGCGACACATTCACAGGCCCCCGCCGGAGCCCGCTGCACAGACGTAGCCCCAGGGCCGGTCACCGAGGCCCGGGCACCGGGGACGTCCACCCCTCAGGCCCAGACCCGACAGGACTTGTTATAACATGTTTTGTAGAGGAAATAAGTCAACACAGTTCCTTGGATGTTCAGTTAAAAATATAAGGTCAGTTGCACTAACTATAAAAATAATTGTCCACAAAAAAAAAACATTCAACAATGTGCAAATTAAAACACGTAAGAAGAAAAGACATAAATACATTTGGCTATGTTCATCTGGCCTCCAAATTTCAAATGATCTACTGGTAAAGTTAGAGTACCTGACCTGAGAAGTCGTCCAGATGATTTTTGTCCACATTTTTTAGCAACTGTACCAAATTTGATGGCAAAAGTGGGACTTGTGTAATAATGGGAAAGTTATTTTTTAATGTTATACTTGATTGTTGCCATTTAAAATATAATTACCCCCCCCCCCACACACACACACACACACACACACACACACACACATAATTAAAGCAGGCTTGAAGGCTCAAACTGTCAGTAATAGCAATGGCAACTGTGTGTGAGTCACTGAGCAACAGTCTGGCACAAACATGCTAGGGAGCAAAAGGTCAATGAGAAGTGATACAAGGTCAAAGGCCAGACTGAGTGATCTAACACACAATGAATACAGGTATTTCAGCTGACGTACTTTCTAACTGGAAAACCAAAACCAGTGAAACCGACAGACACAGTCAGCTCAAGATGCTTGTGAAAAGAAACAGACCTGCTTTGTGGTTTTGGTATGGTGCCACATTTCTAAACGAAAAGTCTGCCCCTAATCCACCCATATCACGTTTGAACATTCAATATCATGGTTGACCATTCCTTACCAGAGCAGCTCCCTGTCTGTCTTTTTTTGGGGAACCACTCCATCTGATGTTAATTCCCCCAGCTGCATCCTTAAAAATCCGACCACCAGTCATTGGTCAGCGGAATGGTGCAGTTTATTTCAGAGCACCAGTCCTACTCTGGCCTTTCAAAACCGCAATGGGCTTAAACTTACATACACTCTAAAATAAAAACAGACCCAGATCGTGTGACTGATTATGGCATTTTTTTTAAACTCATGACAGAGCAACAATGCAGCATTTTGTCATGAAGATATAAATTTATTCTATCTACAGTGTATATATCACTGTCTACATGCTGACTAACATAATACTCAATTAACTGTGAAGCATTAACACAGTCCAAACTTAAAATTACCTCCTCTTCTTGTGCACAAAACCACCCACATTGAACTGTAAGCACTGACTACAGCATAACCATAGGTTTTACACTAAGTGCTTGTATACAATATTACACAAAGTCTCGCTCAAACATGCTGCTCTTTTTATGAGAAGAGACACTGTTTTCCATTACCCCTTTAGGCAAGGTTCATATTCTCCACCAGAGAAAAAAAATTACACACTGCCTTTGTTTTCTAAATCACACAACTACACAACTGATTATTTTCTAAAAGTCTGCTTTTCATGTTGACAAGAAGAAAAATGAAGGAATTTTCACACTCACTTTCTAAAAATGTTTCTCTGGTTAGTGGTAAGAAGTCTCTGTTTGTTTTACAGGTAGACTCTAATAAGGAGTGGCCTCTTCAAGCTAACAATTATGCCTCTAAGTTAGACTTTAGGAGGAAAGTCAACTAACTTTGCAGTTGGCTTTCGATGAATTGCGAAAAGTTAACATATCCGGGCAGACCAGTTCAACTTAAATGAGGAATTCTTACACATAAAGCTCAAGTTTCACATAAGCACACAACGCAAATGTGGCAGCAAGTTGTGAATAACAGCAAAAACTTCCCACTGACTGAAACAGACCAGCATCATTCCTGCCTAAAGCTGACCTTAGTGTCCTTACAGAAACTAACAACCTTATATGGTGCAGTCACTGTGGCAGACATCGTTATATCCACAGGTCACTTTTCAGCACTTGATTCTTTCGCTATTCCATAAGTGACTTGGTAAATATTTTGTCTGGTCTGGCCGGTTTCCTGCTGTTTGGAAATCTATTGAGTATCCTATAGTAGGAAAACCACTCAGTCAACGTGGCAAACACTTAAGAAAAGTAAACCAACGATTTCAAATCAGTTACCCAAAGCATCAAGTTTAGAAGTCAGTCAAGCAGACTAAAGCACCACCCCAAACCCCAATGAATAACACTGTTAGTTTTATGCTGCAGGCTTTGCGATGTTGTCATCTCAGTAAGCCAGAAAGAGATAAAGTTTGGAAAAAGAACCAGCAAACAAAATGAGAAACACACTATGTATCCATAAACAGAGACAAGAAGTTTGTCCATGGAGCTTGGCTTTGCCTGGAGCTGTAACCGTGTGGAACCCAGTTGGGAGCAGCCAGACACTGTCACAATTACTGGGCCAGCCGCAGACTCTCTTAAAAATACCTCTGTAGGGTTTGCAAGTGGCCAGCCAAATCTCAGTAGCAGTAATACAGTAGCAGTTCATTCTGCGGCAGCTCTAGGCAGACGACATGGATTTGGTATGGCTGGTATGGCTTTTATTGATGCCCTCAGAGGTCTTTTCAATTCAACAACTACCAGACTTAATAGAAGATAAATTCCTGTCAGGATGGTGAAACTACTCTGTGAACTTAATTTTGCCACTCCTGTGACAAATTTCAATGCAAAGAAGTTAAATGAGCTTGCATATGGACTTTGTAAAATAAATTAAAAACTACAATTGTAAGATCCCTGCAGTCGTCATCTCAAGATTTTTCTCCAACTTAGTAAAACATCAATACATACTGAAAAAAACCAAAAAACAAAACAAAACAAAAAACAGCTGCTAACCCGGTTTAAAACTGTCCTCAAATCAACTTATGGACAGAAAACTTGTTTTATGCATTCAGTTTGCACTTTCTTTCAACAAAGTGTAGAAATAGTTGTACACATTACTTCTTTGGTGATTTATTTTCTTCACAGGATGTTAGGCATTAGGATAAAATATGCTAAATAAAAAACGTTTACATGTAAACAACACAGAAAGAATTGCAAACAGGACAAGTGTGCAATCTAAATATCACGAGATAAATAGAAGTTTGAGTCTTGAAGAAGGTTTGAAAACTGTTGCTTCGAGAACGACTGAGCAAACTCTACAAAACATCTAAATCTGATGGTGAAAGTTTAGACACATGCTGGGTTCGATTTTGTTACAAGTAGACTCACAGTTCTTACAACATGAGTGGCTGATCAGAGCCCTATGGTTTAAATGGATCGTCTGGTCATGTGGAAAAAAAAGTTGTGCCTTTGTGGTGTGATTGGTGTTTGAAGCAATTGTTGAAGTATGAGTGGCTGGCAGACTCACCAGGGCAGGATCCATCTCTTCATTCAGTATCGCCTCATTCTTAATGAGAGCCACACGCTGAGCAAAGCGACATGTAGAGATGGATTCCTGGTAAAAACAGTTTTAACAATGCGTCATTATTTATAGGGATGCACGATATTGGATTTTTGGCCAATATCCGATATGCCAATATGTTCAACCTTATTTGGCCGATAACCAATACCAATACCGATATTTCCCCCCCTTGACCTACTTACAAAGACTACATTGCTTTTTCTGCAGTGGAATTAAAAAACCAAGTTATTCTGTATGGTCTTTGTCAATTTGGCCTGCTACCAAATGCAGATGCCAAAAAAAGCACCTGAACATGATGTAACACTTCAACTTCTCTCTTTAACTCAATGAAAACACCCTAATGGTCATACAAAAACAGTGCCTTATATATAGAAACAAATCCTTTTATATCGGTGAGTTATTTTGATGGAATGGCCGATGTTCGATAACGTTTTTGCTGATATCGGCCGATACCATGCTGATAATATCGAGCATCCCTAATTATTTATCTGCAAAACACACAGAAATGCAAATGCTGCTGCTTCAAGAAGAGCTAGAAAGTTATGTACTGTACATACATTTACAAAAAAACAATTGTAATAATTTGCAAATAAGTTGCATTCCCTAAATTATGCATTTCCAATATTCTGCCCCATTTGACTCGGGGCTCTGAAACAGGCTTAATGTTTGATCAGATTTTCCATAGATTTTTTCCATGTTTCTTTCTTTTTTCATTATTGTTCTTATTTTTTAACAGAATATTGTGCATACAAATGACCAAAGGCTGCTCATCCTCACATCAAGGTTCCTTTTGTCAACTGCCAGCGTGGCGATCATAGTCGTCATGCAGTTGCCCCCAAGGCTGTCCCTCAAAACCGATGTCAACAATGAGTTTCTGTATGGGATGTGGGAGCGGTTCTTCTCTGACAATGCTATTATCACCTGAGGAGAACAAAGTAAAATACATATTTGTAAAACAAGACAGAGTGGTAGTCACATGTTTTGACACAAAGATCTTAAATACTCGTGGGAACAGTAACGATTTCTACAACCCCAAATTGGAGAAAGCTCAAATAGTTTGAAAATTATAGAAAGTAAATATATAAAATCAGTCATTATTACAATTCCTTTGACTTTTATTTTAACTGTTAAAATGTATTTCTTATTTTGAGTCACTACAGTATATTTTATTTCATTTGACTATATCATATTATTCCCTGCACTTCAAACCAGTGTGAAGATTTCACAATTTTAAAACGTTGCTTTTATTCCCTTTAACCATACTTTGTTCTGGAGCCGAGCATACTAAGAAATAAAGAATTGTAATTGCTATTTTGTACTTTTATTATATGAAAACATCAGAAAGCCTTCAACACCTCATTTTAGTTTCACAATTTCTTGTTTGGATTTGCTTTTGAGACATTGACAACATATATTTAAAACCTGCAAAAGTTTTTAAAAGCACATGAATGTATGATGAAATACACACACTCAAACTGAAAGGGTAAAAATACCTGTTGTGTATTATTTTTAATATAAAAAAGTGATCACCTGCTCCAGATAGTGGAGTGAGAGGTTGATGTATTTGGCCTCAGTGAGCAGCTGCCCATCTAGACCTGTCTTGCTAACACGGTCCGACCCAGCCAGGTCCACCAGGTGGAGTTTGGATTGCCGCAGGGTGGCTGAGCCAGGTTCACGCCTGCAGATGTGCACGGTGAAAATACAGTGTGAGCGAGTGGAAGCCTGGTTCATAGGAGTCTGAGGATGACAAAGAGAAAAGGATGTAAAGCATATTTTAGATACACAATTACAGTGCAGACATTCTCCATTTGTATTATTTGACAAACTCTTTCTTTTTCTTTTTCTGTTTGAAAAATAAGTTGCAGAGTTCCACAAGACATTTTTGGGGCATTCAATTTTAAAGTGTTTACTGACTCAATTCGTTCAGGCGTAAATGTGCCAACACTTGCTTGTTAGGGTTATGACAGCGTCTGACAGATCTTTCACCATCTTAACTTGCTGCTGTCACATCTTTCCTCCGTCCAAATTCCCTTCACTCTTCATGTGTCTGAGTTTGCCCCAAAGGGTAGCCTTTTGTCATTTGAAACAGCCTTTAGATGTATATAAGAGGCACAGGTGGAAGGTCAAGGGTAGGGATAAAGAGACCTACTTCAGAAAAAAATTAGTCTTAGACTGTGTAACCTCAATTATAAACATTAATCAGGTTTGTAGATAAGTCTAAATGTTATCTCGGGCTCTTAGGTTCACATATTCATTATTTAATGGAATAAAGCTTCATTTAAATATTGTGTTTCAAATTTGAAACTAAAATATCTGCTCAAGTGTCAAGATAAGTACAGTATTTTTTTGTGTGAATATTTTAGACAATGTAAAGATGTAGATGTTTGAAATTCTGCATACACAAAGTAAAAAGTAATATTGTCGTTAGTTGCTGCTGGTTAAAAATGACAGAGATTATAATATTTTTATTTTGTTTTACCAACAACTAGAAAACATGAACGTGTTTTACCAGTGGTGTCATGATTTATTAGGCATAGGTGTTTTATTACTAGTTTTAGATCTGGCTCAATTATATCATGAATTGCACTGAACATTTGGCCTTAATGTAGCCAAACCAA
The DNA here is from genome assembly GCA_038048925.1 of Garcialebias charrua. NCBI lineage: Eukaryota > Metazoa > Chordata > Actinopteri > Cyprinodontiformes > Rivulidae > Garcialebias > Garcialebias charrua. The sequence continues at coordinate 6,454 of JBBPBX010006377.1, forward strand.
ATCAAATTTGTTAAACATAAGGAAACCAGTAAAAACTGCCATTTATTTTTAATAATTGGGGTGGGGGATCTAAAATCTAACCGAAACATACACATTTCTCATAAAACAAGGTTACAGCTCAAAAGTTTGGAACTACAGTATTCAAATACATTTATGCACTCAATTAAGTAAAGAAATACTTTAAATTATCAGTGACTTTTAAATAAAATACTAATCTGTACAAGTGCTCATGATTGACAGTTAAACATCTCCACACACGCTGGCAGCTGCTCACAGATAAGAAGCAGTTTAATTGCTCTGATCTTTGGCTGTTATCTCAATTGAACCAGAGTTATTATCAACACACTGGGCACTACGAGAGTCTGAATGTGCACTTTCATTTAATTTTACCAGAGGTGACAAAGTTCAAAAATAAGAACAGACGTGTACAGGCATCTGGTGCAGGGTGCGTGTCTGTTTTTTCTTTCTAAACAATCATAAACTGGAAGGATATCTATAGAGGAAACTGTTCAAAAGTGTTCTTAGCTGTGAAATTCTTTGGGACAATGCAACCTCACTGAGTGGAGCCTGAACTAACCACATGTTCTGCACTACACTGACCACACACAGTGCTGAAATGGCTCAGCAGAAAGTGAAATCTGGTGTTAAAAAAGCACAGCATTAAGAGATTACTGACTGAGTTAATAGGAGCAAAGATTGAATTTAGCCAAACTACTACACACCCCTCTACAATAAGTTCAGGAGGAAGTTAAAGTGGCCTACACTGAAAGGCGAGCATCTCAAGACTTTTAGCTAAGCAAAGTAAGAGTCAGAAAAGACCAGATGAGAGGAACCACTTCCTGTTGACTGAGGAGTTGGGAAGATGTATTTTATTTCCTGTCTAATAAAAGGGAAGAGGGGATTGCTGAGCCTCAAATAGAGTGAGCTCATGGTCTGTTGAGTTTGGCATGGATGAATGTGTCATGTTTTATCCACATGGCTGAGATCAAGAGAAGAAAGGAAGGCATTGCTGTTAAATTTACTGAAAGCCTTTGGGGAGCACAAACTTTTTGGAGCATTTTGTAAGAGATGAGTTAATGTTAGAGGTTCTTTGTTTGTTTTAGGCTCAAGAGAAACTTCTTGGTGATAGAGTCCCAGAGAGAATGAGTAAGCAAAACTTTCTGTGTGGGTGGAATACTGTGGGGTCCACAGGTCATGGTGGGACTCATATGCTAAGAATGCATTTACACTGAAATATTCCTCGTTTTATAAGGCTGGGATAGTGTCCCCCAGGTAGCTACAACAAAAGCACACTGTTTTGGTAATGGGTTTCTTTCAGTTCAAATGTGTGTTTACTGGTTAACAAATGTACTATACCATCTTGAAAAGCCTTTTCAAACTACCTACTGAACCCATTTCGGAAAAAAAGAAAGAAATGTCGTCACATATCCAATAACTGCCACATCAAAAGTCGACCCCCCCAAAAAAATTCTCAATAATGAAAAGCAAAACTAACTGGAACCCTATTATCGAAATCACTTTTACTGTATTTTTTATAGAATAAACAAGTAACAGAAATAAACAAGGTGCGATCAGCTCTTCACCCCAAAACCTCAAGTTACAAAGCAAAAGCTGACCCACCTCAGAGTAATCGGTGTGGGGAGTCTGAACAAGTACAGAGGAAAAAAGAAAACACCACAACATAAATTACAGAGAAAAACAGTTTTACAGGGAAAGGGAGCTGGTAAAAGAGCCTAAAGAGAACTAAAATAATATTTTAACGGGGTCCTAAGGTAGCTTTCGGAATGCATATTGCATGTCAGGAACAAAAAATAACTTTTATAACACTTTCTCTGGGAGTGGCCAGTGGCATTTTTGCTTATTATTCACACTACTAATGAACACTACCTGCATGTTTGTGTGTGTGTTCCTTGTTTCTTACTTCTGCAATCATCCGATTTGTGTCACCCAGAAAGAGGAGATTCAGAGCCTCCTCTTCGTTTGCCGACTGCTGCAGAGACAAGTTCCTGAGATGGATGTTCTGTTCTGAGTCTTCCCTTATTGTTACTTTTCTAAAACAACAACAACAACAAAAACAAGGTGTAAAACTGTCTAACAAAGACATTTTCACAATGCACTCATAGTTCTTAAAGTCAATTCAATTCAAAAATACTTTATTCATCCCAAAGGAAAATTAAGAATTGTAGCTCATCATCCTGGTTTCAGTCACAAGTTGTTAGATGCTGATAGCTGTGGGCAGGAAGGATCTCCTATAGCAAATCCGAAGAATCTGGCCATAGATACTGAGCCGTCCACCTGGATCTAGCTTGCTGTCAGATCCGACGGGTCTCTCTGTTCTCCTGGGCAGCAGGACTGCCAGAAAAGTCCTCGTCATCACAGACAGCTGAAGGTGTCGGGGGATGATCCCGGTTGTCCTTTTGTCATGAGCCGAGTTTTCCATCAGCTTCATGATCTTGGTAGTCAGATACTTGAGCACCACCATCAGGTTGATGGGAATTCGTCTACGGCACCTCCTTTTTCCAACTCATTTGGGATTTGGGGCTGTAGTTGAGGTATTTGAGCTTTTATGATAATCAGCTACTCCTGGTTGTAAAAAAAAAAAAAAAACTTGTTGCCATGGTTACACGTCATAACAAATGCCCAAAAGTAAAAAGGTGTCAGTAAAATTCCTTCCAGATGCACAACATCCGATATCAGAGGAAATAATCATCCAAAAAAAAAAGTGAGTTACATCCAGTAAAAAGAGGAATTAAAGTTTTCAAAAGCAATAACTCAGAATGAAACATGAGACATTACAATTACATTATAAAGTGTTACTTTTTAAACACATACTATTTATAATCATGAAACCATGTTAAGTACAAAATTGATTTTGAAGCAAAAAATACCGTTCTTTGCTTCAAAATCAGTCAAATCCCAACAATGTAAAAACAGTTGGTTATTAAAAATGAAACTGCTGTCAGTTTTGCAATACAGCTTATTATTGCTAAGCCCAAAATGAAAGGTTATTCATAACTATCAAATAAAATTTTAAATCTGGTCAAAATGTGTTGTATTATTGTTTGACTATTTTGTGCATTAAATAATTGTTGCAATTTTAGCCAAACATTCTCCAGGAGGAAATTCTGAAAGAAAAGTAAATGGTAAATGTATATAGCACCTTTCTATCTTATCAAGATACTCAAAGTGCTTTATTCTACAATCTGTGCCCTCATTTTTCCATTCATACAGCACTCTACTATAAATAATCAGTGTTTTTTCACATTCATACACCGATAGGACACACATCGGAGGCAATGAGGGGTTCGGTGTCTTGCCCAGGGACACTTCAGCATGTGACTGCTGGTGGAATCGAACCTCCAACTCTTGCATTGGAGGATGACTGTTCTAACCACTCAGCCACAGCCACCTAGTTAGTTTAGGTACTTAAACTAAAATAAATATATAAATAAATAAAAGGCAATACTACTAAGTTCACTGACAAACACAATAACCAAACAAACAGAAAAACAAGTAATTATGTCAGTATGTCAACTATTTACCTCTAATCACTTTGGCGTCATTCGGCACTAAATGCAGACCACATATGCAGGTCAGTGTGGGCTGCAGCCCTGTCTGACATGTGAGTTATCTATATGGGGGTTCATAATGTAATAACAGGCAGGGTTTGGTTGTAGAAACAAACAGGTGGCTGTTTCTTGCCCACATAAGACAATCTGAAACACAGTGTTCTTTAACAGATGGAGTTGAATGACTACTGTGGTCCTACTATATCATTTCCATCCAGCCACCAGTGATGTGATAGCGTGACTGTTTGACTGACAAGCCGAACGGGGAGGAATGACTGGAGAACACATGCAGATAATTATGTTAACATGTGTAGGTAATTGAGGTGGTCTGATAAAACAGTATTAATCTTATTGTAATTAAGCGGCTGTGTCCTGGCAGGGTAATTTTCCTAAACACTCACGCCAGCCCTAAATATAATTTGATTATTGTACTTTTGCAAAAATGATGTAAACATGGCATGAATGAAGGTAATTTGCAGCTTTTCAGGAATTCAAACAATGGAAAACTGAGAGCACAATGAAAACTGATGAAGAGTGGGTACGTAATATAAGAAAAAATAGTGCTGGTATGTCAAAGAGAAATGAGTGGTTACTGTAAGGAGGGGGAGAGACAGCTAAAGGGAAAATATGTCAGTGCCACAACCTCCTCTTGAATCAGCAAGTGTAGCCACAGCATGGTTAACAGCGGGTACTGTCTATTTCCAGAAGACTGTGATTTGTGGGTATTTAAAGTTTGAGTTGGGTTCTTAGCAGAAGGACAAACTTCAAAATTAGGCCTGTGCCTGGAATTCCTGCTTTAATATTAAGTGTTGAAAATAGAAAAAGAGAGAGGGAACAAAAAGGACAAAACAAGATCAGATTCAACCTTCTAAACAGATGAAGTTAGTACAGTGATTCATTGTCAAAAAATAAAATGAGAAATGTTTGAACAGTAAGAAAGAAATAGATAAATTAACAAAAAATCAGTCAGAACAAGAAGCAGATAAATTAAAAACTGGAGCATCGAGGGAAAAGCATTTAAAAATATTTAAAGACTGACGGCAGGTCCTCCAGTCGAGATGCCTCGTGTCGGGAATCCAAAAGGTCATACCCCACCTCATTGTAGATCTCCAGGTAGGATATGTGTGTGGTGTATACCATGCTGCTGTCCTGTGAAGCAAAATTAAATAATCTAAAACCAGAAAAGAGATTGATACATTAACATATGGAAGAGGCTTTTGACAGTTTTGTTAGGAATCAATAGCAAATGTTAAAGATTACAAAATGTAATGCACATTTAACTGTATATTATTTACATGTATTTTTTTAAATCATAAGCGAGCATTTCATTTAACAAATGTTTACATGGAAAGCAGATAAGACTCAGCTAACCTCACTGAAGCCCTCGTAGAGGTAGGACAGAGTGCGAGGAATTATGCCACGGTCACAGTAACGTTCGGCGCCCCCTGTGATGGTGAAGGTTTTCCCGCTGCCTGTCTGGCCGTAAGCAAATACGGTGCCATTATAGCCAGCCAGTACACTGCACAGAAACCAGTAATAGGCACTGAGAAAACCTGTTGCAATTAACTGCAATACAAAGAAGCTAAACATTTGTTGGTTAAGACCAGCTGTAAATGATTTCCTCTGTTTTCAATCCAAACACAACATTTGTGATGTAACGTAACTTAAAGATGTGTGAAAAAGGTTTTAATTGTCTGTAAATGTTGATCAATTATTTGTGCTTTGCATGTAATGCTTCATATGACATCAATTTTTTAACTTCTTAAAACTGTTCCAAGCAGGCACTAAGAGTCTCTGTGAATTAAAAGTGACACTTCAAACCCACAGAAAAGCATGGCAGTGAATTCAGAGCTGCTATATGGCGGCAGACATCTGCCGGTGAGGGAGGAATGCCTTGGAGCGTGAATCACAGAAAAAGCCCAAACCCTCTCAACTAGGCAAGGGTCTGGTGAGTTTTGGTTTGGCACATAGCTGCCCTTCTACACGTGCACAAAACCATGGAAACCAGCAATATTCCAAAATAATGGAACTCCTAAAAAGCTTGTTATATAAGTATTTAAAAAAAGTACTTTTCGGGGGTCTTGGAAATAAAAGAAGAAATATTGGTAAAATGAGAAAGTGGCCTCAGAGCTTGGATCAACATGTGAATAAACTCAGTGACTTGCCTCTTTTGAGAAAAAGAACATTTTGCATTGTATTTTACTAAACCAATTTACCAATAAACTTAATCTTCCCACTTCTATTGAATACGTCACTCCAGTGTTTGAGCAGTGGGTGGATTTGCTTTTATATGTGCTGTACAATCCCACACCCTGCATGAGAGCAGTAAGTGGGGAAAAAAGCAGCATGTCAGCTATAAAAATGCACTTGTCCACTCATGAGAATGGTGGTTCGTTAGTCGGACTTGGGCAGCCAATGGGCAGCAGCTCAGTCTAGCGTGAGTCAGAAGTGATTGGCACAGGGGAAGAAAAAACTTTAGCTCAGTGTTTAACCAAATGTCAGTTCTAATGATGCGGCCCGGGTCCAGCCACTGAGGCTTGGGCGTCTCTCAGTGCTTGTTCCTGTTTACACCTCAGCTTTCCTGGTGACTGAACAGAACCTTGTTCTTGTTTAAACTTTTGTTGCAGGTTTCAATGCCCTCTGAAGTGGGATTAGGTGATTGTCTTGCCAAACTATTATTGGTTACACAGTTTCTTTCTCTCCAACAGTTTATCTTTAAACTACTGTGTTGAAGATAAAGATTTTTTTCACACCACAGCAGAGACAGAGGAGCCCTTATGTTGTTGCAATTGTGTGTCATACCACAAGCCTTGTGGGCGTAAGAAATGGTAGTTGCCCATATTGGCATCCACAGAGTTTTTTTTGTTTTTGGTTTGGTTATTTTGTGTGTGTTAAAGGCACGGTCTGCAGTTTCTGTAAAGCCCTGAAACTTAGGAAATTTTCGAGCAGAAACCCTTCTCCCTCCTCCCCCTTGCACTCTGGCTGACCTGCAACTCCGCCTCCTTAGCTCCTCCTCCACAGCTTGGCCTGTCTCGTGAACGCGCATGCATTGTAAACACAGTTCTAAGATGGCGTCGGCGCAGTCACCCGATCGACTATTTCCTTCTCAAATCTTTGCGTATTTGTAATAAAGTATCGTAAATTATGTATAACCCTTTCAATAAGTTATGTTATAATACTTTGCTGCAGTGTGTGACATTTTATCTGTGTTACGCATCTAGTTTTGAAACATTTTCGATGGTCTTCAGACGAGGAATTTACACCCAGAGACCTACGGTCCGAAGAGGAAGCCAGCTACGTGCTGGAGACACTCAGCTCCTGAGAAGTCAAACCTGGGTTGATGCACTACAGCTGGACTTGTTCATATTCTGGTTTTGTTACATAATGAGATTCGATGCTCACAGGGGGAGTTGATGAAAACAAACAGTTCTCATAGTCACCCTGTTTTCATGCAAACATTTAAATTGATGATTCTTCATGAACATGCAGTGAAATAATTTTCTATTTGAAAGAACACAGCGACAAAATCTTTTTTATTTATTTATTTAGACAATAAATACACAAAAAACCTAAATAAATATGTGACAAGGATCATCAAACCGTTACATAACGCACTTAAATAACCATAAATAAAGCACTGAGCATCCACCCTGATGTTAAATACTCTGTTGTGTACTTAGTTTGATTTAAATAACTTTTTAATAAAACTGGACAGAAATTAAACAGAACTTAATTAACTCCAAATTCTTCCTAACCTGCAGCCTTCAGGGCAACAGAACAGCAAGCAGGGCCCAGGTGACTGATCTGGTCTTCACTTAAGTGGGTCAGGTCAATAAATATGTGGAGCTTCTCCAGATTGTCAGCTTGTCCAAACATCTAAAGTCCATAGAGAACCACCTGATCTCCACTCTTTCATTTGTGTATATATATAATATATATATATATAGTTATAAATATAGGTATCTATATGTATATATACTATATATATATATAGTTATAAATATAGGTATCTATATAAAAAAATAACTATATTTATAACTACAGTATATATACTATATATATACTGTATATCTATATATGTATATATATATATCTATATCTATATATATCTATATATATATATATATATATATATATATATCTATATATATATATATATATATATATATATATATATATATATATATATATATATATATATATATATATATATATATATATATATATATATATATATATATATATATATATATATATATATATATATATATATATATATATATATATATATATATATATATATGATGTAGAATGATGAACAGAAATTCTACCATTGCTGTTCATCATTCTTTAGTTAGTAGCAGGTCACTTTTGTAAATGAGCCCTCGAGGCTCAATGAGATTTACCTGACTAAATAAAGGTTGAATGAATGAATGACATATATATATATATATACAGTATATATAAATAAAAAAATTAAGGTTCATTGATAAACTTCATCAACTCGTTTAAAAGTTCTTTTCTTTTAATTGAGGATTTTTGGGATTGAAATTGCCCCAAGGCCACACCCTGCCACAGATCTTTGGAGGACACCCCACGTGGAGATGGTCTTCATCTGGTCTCCATGGGTCAGTCCTCAGTGCTGGTTGATCACCTTCGGTCTCACGCAGGTGCAACCCACTGAGATGAGTTTGGACTCCAGGCGGTAGTGGTAGCTGTGCCTGGCCCTGGCGTCTTGACTCGCCTCAGAACCAGCACCTGATGCAGAATGGGACGGGACTCCAGGCCCCCGTCCTCCAGTCCTTGGTGGTCCAGGCAGGTTTTGAGCAAACAGTGAGCCTGCGACAGCGCATGAGGGTACATGTTGTCATCCCTGGAGATGCTGAGGACAGAGAGGAGACAAAAAACTGTTAACAGGACTCTGAGCTTCATGAAGGACAACACACTGAGGAGCTGAAGCCTCACTTGTAGGTCCACGGTGAGATGGAGTCGCTGGCCAAAGAACTGACTTTTAGGCTGGGAACTAAATTGTTTGGGTCCAAACGCAGAGGGACCGTTTCTTCTGCTAATCCTTCAAAGGACTTCCTGTGTGGCTTTGCTGCTGTCTGTGGGACCACCACCACCATCATCATCAACAGGACAGCGCTGACAACCTGAGGAAGAAGAACATTCATTCATTCAACCTTTATTTATACAGGCTAGCCTCGTTGAGCCACGGGGACTCATTTACAAGAGAGACCTGTCTCACTCACACCTAGGGTCAATTTAGAGTTACCAATCAGTCTAACATGCATGTTTTTGGTCTGTGTATGTTATACATGAACACAGAATTTTAATTAAGTCATCTTTTTAAAAATTCTTAAATTTATAAAGTTGTACATTTTCTGTGACGTGGTTAGAAAAATAAAATAATAAAAAAAATAAGCTTCAAAGATATTTATTGTCAATATTGTGCATCTGTATTATTCTAATTTTATGTCCACTAAAATTGCAGCACAGAAAAGCCATAACAATAAAGAAATACATTATATAAAAACTGGAGCGTGAGATTGATAGGCGGATAGGTGCAGCGTCCGCAGTGAAGCGGGCGCTGTACCGGTCTGTCGTGGTGAAGAGAGAGCTGAGTCAAAAGGCAAAGCTCTCAATTTACCGATCGATCTACGTTCCCACCCTCATCTATGGTCATGAGCTTTGGGTTATGACCGAAAGAACAAGATCTCGGATACAAGCGGCTGAAATGAGTTTTCTCCGCAGGGTGTCTGGACTCTCCCTTAGAGATAGGGTGAGAAGCTCAGTCATCCGGGAGGGACTCGGAGTAGAGCCGCTGCTTCTCCACATCGAGAGGAGCCAGTTGAGGTGGCTCGGGCATCTGGTTAGGATGCCTCCTGGACGCCTCCCTGGTGAGGTGTTCCGGGCATGTCCCACCGGGAGGAGACCCAGAGGAAGACCCAGGACGCGCTGGAGGGACTATGTTTCTCGGCTGGCCAGGGAACGCCTTGGGATTCCCCCAGAGGAGCTGCTCCAAGTGGCTGGGGAGAGGGAAGACTGGGCCTCCCTACTTAGGCTGCTACCCCCGCGACCCGACCCCGGATAAGAGGAAGAAAATGGATGGATGGATGGATGGATTATATAAAAACAACTATTAAACTTTGGTTTTTGTTTCTGCCTACCGTAATATCTGGTGGAAATACATTTCATAAACAATATTAGACATACAACCTTACCATCTACATTTTAAAATTGTGTAATAATATTATGATCACAGTTATATTAGTTGCAGTGCAAACCATAAAATAATCTTGACATAAATACAGTTTCCCCTTACTTACCTTGTTTCCAAAACCTGAATGGGAGTCTCCCCAAATTCACTTCTGAGACCTTCCCCAAAGTCATCATCTCTGCATAAAAACATATAATCAGAGTCAGAGTCAGAGTCAGAGAGAATTTATTGTCATTTGCACCGCATGTAGTACATGTGTTGAAAACGAGATTATGTACACAGGGTCCCAGTTACATCCAACAACAAATGCAAGAGAAATACAATAATAACATCTAGGATTAACTAAGAGAGACATCACATCAGCTAGTAATACACTAAGCCCTAATGTAGTAGAAAAACATCATTATAAACAGCAGCACGAACATGAGCAGATGGTCACAGATGAACGAATGTAGTATGAATGAATACGAATGAAGCCTCGAATAGCAGCTCGTCGTTATTATTCATTATTATTTATTATTCATTATTATTTATTATTCGTTATTATTCATTATTCAACGAATGAATAATGTAGTTCAAACAATAATCAGATATTCTTTTCAACACATTTATCACACAATGACAAATTTATCTAACATATCAAAGCATGTAGGATGATTTAAAAAATAGCATCAAACAGCCATCTTCCATCCTGTTCTGCTGCTAGAAGTAAAATTTGAACTTTTTATGCTCTCCTTTCATCCTGCTTCACTGCATGCTCATGTCCGCAGCAAACTCGTCCACCCCACCGCAAGTTTTACAGATTTGATTCCAAAATTTAATAATTTTTGAGGCCCTTTATACAGGTAAACGTCCAAAGAGGTTGAGATGTATGCATCAACAACATATATTGTGTAGTACAACTAACAGACTTTTAGATTATGAACACCAAATGATCTGCAGACAATATGCTAATTGCTAGTTGTTTTGATCATGCATCTCTTACACAGACAGCGCAGTTACAGTACTTTCAACATATCTGCATGCTGATCCACAATACAATAAGTTAGGATAACTAAATGTACGTATCAAAACAATACTGAGGTTGAATGAGTTAGCTGCTGCCATTAGCATCACGTCAGCTGTAGGCCGGAAAACGGTTTTAGCCTGTTGTAGATAATATCATGGCATTTGCGCTATCACATGAGTCAAGCAAAGACACTTACTTTTCAAGCAGGAAAGTTGCTAACTCTGCATCGCTTTGCAATCCTTTGAGCACTCGAGGCTCTCGCCACCTCCGCCATCTTGAAACAGCTACTGTTTGAGACGGGAGCGTGCCCGGCTGCTGCGCCTGCGCGCTGCCGCTGGGAGAGGCGGGGGGAGGGCGGGGGAAGCTCGTTCATGAAAATAACTCTGTTTTTATTGGCTGGTCAAAAACGGCCCGCTCTGGTTTTTATAAATGCTATTTTAACCACCGGGAGACGCCAGAGGAATATAGTATTTCTCAAAGATTACCTGTTTAACATCACTCTGACAAAAAATAGTGACTGAGAGAAGAAATATGTTTATAAAAAAAGCTACATACTGCAACTTTAAGTTTAGCAAATTTAGGCTTGTCATTCTTACCCCACTTCTTCATGGACTTATTTGTTTTGGGACATTCGTTCTCATTGATTCTCTTTAAGTGGTCACCTGTGCAGCCCACACTGACTGCGGACTGAGGGACAGAATTTGATTTATGGTGGTTTCTTTTTTACTTATTTTTTATGTACGGTAAATGTAATGCTGTAGTGATGTTTGGAGTTGGACCATCATGCAGAGTGGGGGTAGTGTTGCCAGCTTGGTCCCTTTAAGGAGGCTGCATTTGAAGAGCCTGTTGTATTTGCACTAGGATGGTGCTGTCCCCCCACCCCTCTCTGTTGTAAGTAGAGTGAAAGAAGCTGCTGCTGTTTGTCTCGCCATTGTTGAAAATAAAGTTGTGCTGTTGGAGTAACACAGTACGCCTGTTCAGCCTCTGTACTACAGTTAAGAGATCACTGAACAGGGAACAAAACTAACATGGGGCACCTGATCATTATGCTGCTGATTTATTTCACATTGCTGTGTTCATTCATACTCATCTGCTCACACAGACTCATGTCCGTGCTGCTGTTGTTTGGCATATTGTTTTTGTACTACATGTACCGTATTTTCCGCCCTATAAGTCGCACCGGCCTATAAGTCGCACCAGTCCAATTATGTCCAATGAAGTGGAAAAATCCACGTATAAGTCGCACCGGCCTATAAGTCGCACCTCACGGCACAAAACGAGCACGCGCAGCAACAACAGACCTGCAGTGCAGCAAACAGACCTGCATCTCTTTGATCTTTAAAGATAAACACATAAAAAATATATTCTTGTTAGCTGACATTACAGTAAAAGTGTGTCTCAGTTTAACTTTTCTTGATAAATGCACTTTGACGGTTAAAAACCGTTAAATTAAGTGACCATTTTTTTGACCAAAGTGGAAAAAAACCGAAAAATCCACATATAAGTCGCACCAGCCTATAAGTCGCAGGGCTTGGAAATGTAGGCAAAAAGGTGCGACTTATAGGCTGGAAAATACGGTAGTAGTGCTTAGTGTATTCTTAGTTTAGTGTATTTCTTAGTTCATATCTTAGATCTTATTACAGTTTTTCTTTACAATTTATACATTTGTTGGATGCAACTGGGACCCTGTGTACACAGTTTTGTTCCACCACATGTATCACATATTGTGCAAACAACAAATAAAGAAACTTTGACTTTGACTAACTTTGACTTATGGCTAAAAGGTTTAAGCATGCCAATTTTAATGAATCCTACAAACAGAAATAATTAAAAAAGAAAGTGATAACTGATGCTAGTTGAGAGAATAAATGTACATATGTTTGAGTTTCAGATAGACAGCAAACATATAGCTATTTAAAAAGACCCCAGACTAAACCTTCATAAGTATTCCCAAACAATACAGGTTTTATAAATAATATTGTGCATGTCAACTTGTTTTTTTTTTCCTTCTTCTTCTTCTTCTTCTCACGACTACCACAGTGTTTTGGTTTCCAACTGGGTTTCACAAAAGTTTGAGTCAGCCCTAGTTTCTGTCAAAGCACTACAGAGGGTAAACTACAGCCGAGAATGAGCAATCTTGAGAAATAAAAATACACTAAGTGTTTAATATGTAGAATATCTCAATTTAAAATTTTGAACCATAATAGGCTTCAGGTTTTACTTGCCTGGTTAGTACAAAAAAAAACTCCAAATGCTGATTTTTTTTTTTTTAAGCATGAACTGAAAACGGTCATGAAAATATTTCAGTCAGATTTGTGAACTTTTAACGATCACAAAACAAAGAAAAATTCCTAAAGGTGTTTTCCAACACAAATAGCCTTCATCTAATTAAATGTGTAGCTCTTTGATTTGTTAGTTTGACGGAAAGTCTTAAAACGATGCTGTGATTGTTTTTGAAAGCATTCCTTCAGAACTATTTACCCTATTGTCTCATGGGTTTTAGCTTCAGAAGAAGGATTTCAAAGAGCTGGACTCACAGTGGACTAAGAAATGCCTAATTGGTGAGACAGACTGGTCATGACTAGACAGAATGACTAGCATCCTCAAGACTGCAGACATAATACTCATATCATTAACAAAAAAACAAAAAAAGCACAACTCAAATTGATAAAAGACACCATCTGGTTTCGACTTTATCTTGATAAATACCATCTGCCACAACCAAAGGGAGCTACTAAAATGATGGCCAGAGAGGGCAACCTAACACCAAATCAGTGAACAATTGTGAATCAAGTCAGACTCATAGTCTTCAGTCTGTGTTGTTTATGTTGTCTTAATAGCCAAAATAATCCAAAGCACTTGTGGGATTCCACAACCAGGTCCCATTGTGACTAAGAAGACTGAGTGGAATGTCAGGAAGATGATAGAGCAAACTGTGCAGTGAAGGGAAATGTTTGTAAGAAGAAAAAGAGAAAGAACTGTTTGCATGACGACAAAACCAACATTTGATCACAGGAAATTCCCTTTCTTGCTGGCTGTTTTCTGTTTTGAAACTATATCCATGCAGGCGGTAAGCAAATGTCACACACAGTAAGGATTTTTTATAGTTAATACAGTATTGAGTTTATCTGGTATTTACAACATGCTTAGAGACTTAATTTCATTACTAAGGCAAAAACCTATACTGTACAGTGAGAGATTAAAAAGTATATGTTACAAAACCTGATAAGGTTCATAACTCATTGTTTATTTAAGTTGATTTTAAATGTATACATTTCACTCAAATCCCTGTTTTCCTTAAAGCTTTAATTACTGTATTTTCATGTTCTTCTTTCACTTTGTGCACGGACATAAACAAATGGGTAACAGTGAGATGACACTTTATGCCAAACTCCAAAAACACTAACAAGTGATCAAGCAGACAAAGTGTGAGCTCCTAAATTTATTTTGATGAAGGCAGAGAAAATGGCGTCAGGCAATGGTGAGACTGACTTTAGTGCTTCAATAGCAATGGTTTGATAACAAAGTCAGTTATCATTAAACAGGGTTTATTTGGAGGCAAGCCTGGTGTTCTGTGGTGTGAGGAGGAACAACTGGTAAACCAGAAATAGGGACAATGGAGCCTTCAGTTTTGGTGTGTACATATGTTTTCTTTTATCTTTTATCTTTTATTTGCACCTTTATGCCAAGCGAGTTCCTAGTCTGTGAATCCTGTTCATTGACAATGGCAATAATAAACTGACTCTTGACTCTCTTCAGCTAAGTGGCGCACAAGAACATTCAGGGCTGGTCTGTGAGGAAACAAGTAAAAACAGTTTTTTTAGAAAGAAATGCTGCTCAAAGATTTGCTGCTGGCAATAACGTAAAGTAGATGTTACTCTGACACATTCCACACATGATATGCAATTGCACATTTTCATATTATCTTACAACATAGATCTTCAACATAGACTTAACAGGCGGGTGAGGAAAACTGGTTCTGCATTGGGAACAGAGCCCCTTACATCAGTGGCAGGGAAAAGGGCCCTCAGTAAGCTACTATCCATTCTGGATAATGCTGACCATCCTCTGTACGGCCCATCATGAAGCAGAGGAGCTGCTGTCCCAGCCCTGCTCCATGGACAGAGTCAGGAAGTCCTTTGTCCCTCAAGCCATCAGACTGTTCAACTCTTCCACGTAAAGTAACAGGGTATATGCAGGAATAATGAAGTTAATTTCAATACCTTTTCAAGACTTTTTAAAGACCTTTCAAAATAAATTCAAGACCTTATCGTCACTTTGTTTTATTGAGCAACAAATCTTTGATTTACAAAACTGCTGTTGTTTTTAATTACTGTAAATCTGTGAATCTCAAACCTACAACAGAACTGAGATACAGTGGAAAGAAAAAGTTCCAAAGAAGAAACTGAACCACGACTAGGTTTAAGAAAATATAGCTTAGGTTAGACTCGTAGCTATTTTAAAGTAACTTGGTTGAACAATGGCGAATAAGAAATAAACACAGTTATTCTCGGCGATAGGCCTCAGCCATTCTTGAAAATCTGGCATCTCCAACCAGGAGTCCGAAAACTTGCATTTACCCATTGTTCTCACGGTCTCGCGGCAACTTACTCAAACACACAAGCTCAACTTGGAGATAAAGCAGCCGCGCATGCGCACAAGATAGGCCTAGCCGTAAAGGCTATTGTAACCTGACACCCTAAACCTGTGCGAAGCGGTTTCCGAATCATCCGCGGTGAGGAAAACAAATATTCGTCATACATACTTTTTGCTGTCAAATTATTTAAAACTAGAACAGCAAAAAAAAATACCTCATCAAATCGCTTTCAAGACTTTTTAATACTTTTCAAGACTCTTAATTTTCCCAAAATTGATTTATCAACTTTTAATAACTTTCAAGACCCTGCATATACCCCGAGTAAAAATGGAGCCTTGTAAATCTGCAGCACCACAGACATATATGCATGCATATATACATGTACATATGTATATACATGTGTGTATGTATGCTTAGTTTTGTATGTATGCATGCATAATGTATATATATATATAGGTTAGCCATAAATGTAGTACTCCCTACCACCTTGTGCATATTGTCTTTTTTCAAATCTATGTATTCTATGTTTTTTATTTTATTATTTCATATACCGGTATATTGTTTTCTGTATACAAAGTAATTAGAACATGCTACTGGATGCCTCAAATGTCTCCCCTGTAATGAATGAATGAATGATTGAATGAATGAATGAAATAAGTAAATAATTACCTACCTACCGTATTTTCTGGTGCATAGGTTGCACCCTTTTGTGGGTTTTTTTCAAGGCCTGCGACCTATACTCAGGTGCGACCTATATATGGCTTGTTATCACTTTCGGTGAAACAAATTTTTAAATCCAGCTCATTTCACAATTACGTTCATTTATTAAGGAAAAGTTCAGCTCAGACATATATTTGCTATAATTTTTATCAAACAAATAATTGTTTTTAAGTGTTAATCTTCTTAAAAGCCTTGCTGTGCGCTCCTGTGGCAGACATTTGCAGCAGAGTTAAACGTAGGTACGACCTATACACCAGTGCGACCTATACACCAGAAAATAATGTACCTACCTACCTACCTACCTACCTACCTACCTACCTACCTACCTACCTACCTACCTACCTAAGGTACCTACCCATCCTCTAAACATAATAATACTGTATGGATAACACACAACCTTTTACAACTGAACAAACTTAAAACAGGAATATTCTGTACGGCAACAAAAAGTTGCAAAAGTTAAATAATTTATATCAAAATGTGACTTACAAAATGTGCTGTACACCAGCTGTATACAGCTGATTCAAAATGCAGCTGTGCATGCATGTGTTCTCACAGGTACAGTACTAAGAAGTTTAAACACAGTACTACACATGTTCACAGACTCCTGCCATGGCTACCTAATGAAAGCAAAAACAATTTTACATTCTTATTACTTGTATACAGCATTCAATGATCTTCAATAAATCACTCAGGTCTAAAGACTGTAGTAACTCTGGCATATATATTGTACCTTTTCCAATCCAGGGGAAGCTGCTTTCTGTATTTGTGCACCAGTGAAATAGACTGCACTGCCTTTAGTTCAGAGCAAAGCCCCCATTCTAATTATTTTTTAAGAACAATTTTTATCTTCTATTGCATACACATATTTTTTAGTTTTTATTGTTTGTGTATTTGCACTTTAAGTGTTCTACTGCAGAATAATAAATGCATACATTTGTTTATTTTATTAATTATTTGTGTGTACATTTAAATATTTTCAAACTATGTTTGTTCTTATTAGAAAGAACGTTTTATGCTGAGTGCATAAAATGTATTAAAACGTTTGACTTTGCTTGAACTTAATCATTGTTGTAGACACAAAGTTGTCTGTTATAAATATGTTTTTTTTTTTAAATAAAGTTTTGAAACAATATTGTACTTATCACAGGATGATAATTTGCAAATTGATTTATCGAACACAAAATTAATCCCTGCTGTAGCAAAGAGCTCAAAGAGAGATAACGTAAATCACTAAACTAAAAGTAAAACTGGACTAGGAGTCAACTAATGAAAAATAATCTGGCGCCATGTGAGGGAAACCAGAGGATAACTACAGATATGGATGTTAAAATGATGATGAGATATCAGAAACTCAAAATGGGTGTCTACGGTACAAAAGAAAAAAAAGAAGAAAAAACTAGAATACATAAGTAGCAATTTCCATAAAAACATAAAGGTAAACAAAGTATCACACAAGTAGAAATACATGCAAAGCCTAAACTGGAGTGGACTAAAAATAAAGAAGGAATTAAAAAAAACACGTTCTACTAAAGAAAACCACGCTACATAAAATTGCCTTTTTTTTTTCATCACCTCCTATTTTTAAGCTGAAACAATATTAAAACAAGAAAAATCTAGTATCAAAGCAGTTTATTTCTGTCAGCTATATGTAAAGCAAGCCTACCGGTATATGTAAAATACAGAAAGTATAAAGATCGGTGTTATGGCCTAAAAATATTATTTTCTAAGAATGGCATACTGTGCCATCTTGTCTGCCAGCTCCGTCCACTTAGTGGTTTAAGGACTTAAAATGTGCCAAACATCACAGACACCCTCCATTTCCATCTTTAAGAAAGCTGAGTTTTACTGACTTCCTGTCAACAAGAATGGCTACAGTTTGTGTGGTCTGGCTTCAGTGTGGGGTGACGGACAAGTTGCTGAGAATAAAAGTTCAACAATAGCATTTAAAATGTATGTTAAGTGCAGAGCTGTTTGTTTCCTATCAATTACCTATATTTTTAAATTGTTCATATTTTAATGTATAGTTTTTTTAATTATATGAATTTGGAGGTTGTAAAGTTGATTACATGAATATGTGGGTAGGAAAATGTATGTATTTTTACTGTATTGATTGATAAGTTGTATGTATTTTAATGCATAGAAATGCCCAACCAGGGATTGGAGTTGCAAATTAGCTATAGCTATATATTCTTTGTGCAACACATCAGTCACAGACTTGTTCTGTTTCATGTTTGTGTGCACTGTCCCTGTCAAATAAACTAATAATAATAGTAATAATAATAATAATAATAATAATAATAATAATAATAATAATAATAATAATATTATTATTATTATTATTATTATTATTATTATTATTATTATTAAACTGACTTTTAAAACCAATCAATTTTAACAAACAAACAAAAATGTGACATTGTTTTTACCTTTCTGCTACTGGTTTAGCAATATCTTCAAATATATCCTCTTGTTTGGTGTGCTGGTCAAATATTTTTTGGAACCTAGGGACCAGTGAGAAAAGCCAAGACAATTTCATCATAAAATGTGGCAAAAAAAATAAAAATAAAATAATAATAAATAAATAAAATAAAAAGCATCCATCTGGCATTTACCGGTAATCAGATTGGCCATGGCTTATAAAGTAAATGTTCACAATCAAATTGAACAAAGCAAAATTAGGAAGCATAACATTGCTATAGGTGAATGAGGACGAATACATTTTTTGTGTTTGTAAAACAGTCGCAATATCATGTTTGAACTCACTCAGAATCAGACCAAAGAAAGTTGTTAAATGTGGAAATTTTATAGCTATAAGGGCAGTGGGGAACCTCCACATGCTATTATAGGACCATGTGGTTTTCAGAGGCTCTTAGCGTCCACTGCTTTCTGACTTTCTGTGAATTTAAGGCTTAGAAGTGTGGCATGGGCCCTGCACAGAGGGTATATGAGGCTGCAGCCTTTACTTAGAACATTAAACAGATGTTCTGGCTCTTCACTGACAGGACTTGTGGATGAATTATTAATGGGAAAAGTTCTAATGCAACCACAAGAGATAAAAGTTTGAGCTTTGTCTTTATTTATTGGAGCTTTCTACAGAGGGCTTTTACTGTGCTGAGAAGATCTGCCATACTTTAACCTTAGGAAGTCATTCTTTATACCCTACACTAATGTAAGAGTAGTTTCCATAATAAAAGTGCAACAGATGACTCCATGCAAATATATCTTTGTATCGTTCTCATAATTTCAGCTTCTTTCATCAAGCTTTTAAAGTTTAGACAAATCAGAGAGTGGTTTGAGGAAAAACAAGCCCGGCATGTTATTAACGTCAGTGACAAAGACTTTAATCCTGTGTTTGTATTATGTAACTTCAAACTGTATTGAATTTACTCAAAACAAAGGTGGTGGTTCAGTTAGGTAACAATGGAAAGTTTTACAGCAGGTAAAAACGTTTAGCAAATAATCTACCTGAACTTGTAGCATTCCCTCTTGTTATTAACAAAGCCATCAGCCAGGTCCCTGGGCACCACAAACTCCAGAGAGGCACCTGTCTGCTCCTTACTGTCCACAGAGTACACCTGAGGGGGTCAGAGGCAACAAAAGACTCAGTCCGTCACTATAAATAGCTGGTAAGTAAAGTTAGAAAATGTGCCACAAGATTAAATTTAGAGAGTATTTTAAAGCAGCTAAATAAACATTTAAGTACTGTTTTGAAAGAGTAGTCTATTATATATTTGTTTTCCAATTTTATGCCGTTATTGTATGTACAGTGATACATTCAGCCCATTTTCAACACAAAGTAAATATACCATGTTAGATTTAAAATATAGGTTTGGACACTTGTGGTTTTGGTATTGCAAAACAC
>JBBPBX010006377.1:26995-40352 GCA_038048925.1 Garcialebias charrua
TGAGACAGGTCCCTCTTGTAAATGAGTCCCCGTGGCTCAACGATGCTAGCCTGTATAAATAAAGGTTGAATGAATGAATGAATGTGATGGTGCTGGATGTGTTATTCCCGACCCGTACTGCCTGTGGTCTCCCGGTCAGGAAGTCTAGCAGCCAGTTACACATTGAGGTGTTCAGCCCCAGACTGTCCAGTTTAAGGATGAGCTGTTGGGGGATGATGGTGTTGAATGCCGAGCTGAAGTCGATGAACAGCATTCTGACATAGGAGTCTTTCGTGTCCAGATGTGTGAGAGCTGTGTGGAGGGCAGAGGAGATGGCATCGTCGGTTGAGCGATTAGGCCGATATGCAAATTGGAAGGGATCCAGGGAGGCAGGGAGGACAGATGTGATGCTTTTCATGACTAGCCGTTCGAAGCACTTCATCAGGATGGGGGTGAGTGCTACTGGACGATAGTCATTGAGGCAGGAGGGCGTTGCCTTCTTTGGGACAGGGATGATGGTGGTGGCTTTGAAACAGGTGGGGACGATGGCCTGACTCAGTGAGATGTTAAAGATGTCCGTGAAGACCGCTGCGAGTTCCCCTGCACAGTCCTTCAGCACACGACCAGGTATGTTGTCAGGACCAGAAGCTTTCCGGGCGTTGATCTTGATGAATGATCGCCTTACGCTGTCTGAGGACAGCGCCAGCACCTGGTCATCAGGAGAGGGGGGGAGTTTATGTGCAGGTGTGCTGTTACTTGCCTCAAACCGAGCAAAGAAGTCATTCAGTTCATTCAGCGTAGAGGTTGTGCTGTCACAGGTCTGGGGGGATGGTTTGTAGTTTGTGATGGTCTGTATTCCCTGCCACAGACTCCGTGTATCCTTGCTGTCCTTGAAGTGTGAGCTATTTTCCTGGAATACTGCTTCTTGGCCTTTCTGATGCCAGGTTGTTTCTGGCTGCCCTCAGGCCCACCTGATCTCCCGCTTTGAAGGCAGCATTCCTGGCTCTCAGGAGTCTGTAAACCTCAGCTGTCAGCCATGGCTTCTGATTAGCCCGAACAGTGATGGTCTTGAGGTTGGTTACATCATCAATGCACTTGGTGATGTATGAACATACAGTGTCTGAGTACTCTTGAAGACATGTGTTGTTGTTTGTGGTAGCAGCTTCTTTGAATATATTCCAATCTGTGGTGTCAAAACAGTCCTGGAGTGCTTCTGAAGACCCCTCTGGCCACACTCGTATCTGCTTGCGGACTGGTCTGGTGACTTTCACCAGTGGTCTGTATGCTGGCTTTAGCATAACACTTTAGCAATTTAGAAAAAATAAGGCAAGTAAGACTAATTGACCACATTAAGAGACAACTTATCATGATCAGTCAATTTTAAATTGAATCTAGAGACACTTTGTTAGTAAAAACCTACAACTAATATTATTTTTCCATGTTTTCAATTGAATATATGAATGTATAAGCTTCAGTGTTAACAGATTGACATTAAAAGAACTTAGCACCAAAAAGCTGAGTCCCAAAGAGCTAGTACGCAAAACCTAGATGTACAGAAGGTGATCAGTTGAAGGAAAAGGCGTCTCTCGGTCCTTGTTGGTGGAATTTCATCCTGGTTTGACTTTTAAGTATAAGTTTCATATTCCTCTTGTCTACACTGCTCATTTTTAAACCAATCACTGAACAATGTGTTGTAAAAGGATACAAGAACAGGACATAGTTAGTAAAAAGCAGCCAATGTTCAAAAAAAAAAACTTTGAAAAACCTTCAAAAAGCCTAAAAATATTGATTAAGACCACTTTAAAATATTACATTACGTTGAGTTCCTTAAGAGCAAAGAGTGAAGATATTAAAACTCTTGCACAATACTGTATAAGCAATTAGAAGAAAAATGAAATGATGCACTGAGCGACGTGCATGAGCTGTGCTTTATTTCTCTAATTACGTATAATTTGATTGCTGTCGTGGGCTTGTCGTTCTTTTTTCCTCCATTGATTTACCTCTCCTTCTTGAAATGCAAGAAGCATTGAGTCATTTTCTGGCAAGCCAACGGAGACGAGGGCTGAAAGTGCAGAAGCAGACACTTTTAAGGCCAAGGCTCATGCAGAAGCACAGTGAGAAATTAATTAAAACGAGATGAGATTGAGAGAGGGCACGAGGTATGAGAGAGAGAGATAGAGGGATGTATGTGAAGGCATGATGAAGAAAACATGTATTTGTACAAACACATCGTTATGCGTGTGTGCTGGCAAGTGTCTGAACACCCGTTGTCCTCTGCTGCTCATAGACACATGAGGGAAAAGGGCAATCCTGACACAAATCCTTGGTAAGGGTCCTTTTCCGCCCTCCCTCCCTTACCCCTTTCCTCTTTGCCATCAGTAAATCCGGGTTTCACTACAACTTAAGCACTTAGCCGTAATCCCCATGAAGAGGCGATAGCCCCGCACAAGTCACTTTTCCACCATTAAAGGCATACAATAGGGGCGTGTTAGAGACTCACTTAAATGGATTGAGCACAAAGCCGGTGCTTGATAAGTTTTTAGCTGGGAAGAATCTGCCGTTTACATCCCTCCTTTTGTGCATTCTCTTAGATGTACTTGTCTCAACAGTCTAAGCCGATTTAAACCCCCACTTATTTTTTTTTGTGTTTGTTTTAATTCCTACAAAACGGGCTTTAGAATATGTCCCATTTCTTTCTCTCTAACTCTCCTTTTTTGTTCAAACAAATGCCCCAGTGAACAATGAAGGATATCTCCGTCCACTTCCTACAAGCTAAACACAGGGGAGGGGGTGGCCTCTTCTTGATGTTTCCAAAGCTCTCCCTTCGTATTAAGCTACTGTTTCTAATCTTCTAACATGGAGAAACAGTCAGACTGAAGGGAAGCATTCTGATATGATGCTCTCTCGCTCTCTTGAATGAGGAGGAAGTGGACTCCGGACTCGACAGAAAACACTAATTCCCATCAACCACTGGGAGCAAGAAGGAATACTGTTTATCAATGCAAGAACACTGTAACACAAGCGGCCAAGAAAGGAGGCCAGGGACAAAGCAGGCATTGTCACAGCTCATTGTTTACACCCTGGATGTAGAGGAGGGTTTCAGAGAGACAATCCACTCTTGTATGTTATGTGGGAAATCAATTAAGGATGGAGAGTTTGGAAAACAAGGGTGAAACGCCTCAGAGGGAGACTTACAGTTTCAAGTTTGTGGAATGAGGGAATCTGGCTCTTTCAAGGACATAGAAGTAGTTTGTAAGAAACATAGAGGTCATGTGCATACCCTCGATTATCGCGGTGGTTACGTTCCGCACACCACGCGATAGGTGAAAACCGTGAAGTAGGAACGCTATACACTGTATTTATTTTAGTATTTATTTACATTTTAAGATTTTATAAACCTTTCCCACACTCTTGCAATGTTCTAAACCTTTAAACCTATGTAATTTTAACGACATACATGTATGTGCTGTACAGTATTGCAAAATTTTACTCACCAGCTCTGTAGACCAGCAGCTTTCCTGCCAGATCTGTGAGCTGAATAGATAGCGTCGATTTGCGTTGCAAAACTTTCCCTCTATTTTGGCAGAAAGCAGCGGTCGGAAGCACTGTTGGCTTCTGGGTAGTGTAATTAATTTGACTGGAAATACAGTATAGGTTTTTTTTTTCTTCAAACATTTATTTTAACAGGATTATTGAAAGAAAACTACAAGAAAGCAGTGTTCGGAAGCACTGTTGGCTTCTGGGTAGTGTAGTTCTTTTGACTGGCAATACTGTATAGGCTTTTTTATAACATTTATTTTAACAGGATTGTTGAAAGAAAACTACAAGACAGCAGTGTTTGGAAGCACTGGCTTCTGGGTAGTGTAGTGTTTTTGACTGGCAATGCTGTATAGGCGTATTTTTATTTTTATTTATTTAACATTTATTTAACCAGGATTACTGAAAGAAAACTACAAGAAAGCAGTGTTCGGAAGCACTGTTGGCTTCTGGGTAGTGTAGTTCTTTTGACTGGCAATGCTGTATAGGCTTGTTTTTTTATATTTTTATTTTTATTTAAAGGGGACCTCAGATGGGTTTTTTAAAATTTTATGGTATTTCTGTGGGCTATCCAGACCCTATTCCTTCAATTTAATGCACAAAATAATTCTTAGATAATCAATTATACCCTTTTTAATTCTGCCATTTTTAACTTTCGTTTTGAACGACCGGTTTCTGATAGAAGTTCTGAAGTCCACGCCCTTCAAAGATCTGTTTACGCCCTCTGTAACAGCCAGTATCTGTAATGTGTTGTTGTTTTAAAATTAGCTCTTTTTTTATTACTCATTTGACTTACTGTTAGTGCTAGCTTAAGATAACTTACCGAAACCCGTCTGAGCGCGCCGCAATTTGCTGCTCCTTTTAGCATGAGACCACCAGAATCAGATGCTAATGTTAGCTTGTTCCTCTTCCGGTGTTAGCCAGCTCCGCTCGTTTCACGCGGCGATTTTGGGAGTTATCGCTGTTCCAGTCAAGACAACACAAAGTTCACCAAGTGTCTCCCGTAAAT
Organism: Garcialebias charrua; assembly: GCA_038048925.1. NCBI lineage: Eukaryota > Metazoa > Chordata > Actinopteri > Cyprinodontiformes > Rivulidae > Garcialebias > Garcialebias charrua. The sequence continues at coordinate 31,521 of JBBPBX010006377.1, forward strand.
TAATCCGTAAGGAGAAGGTCCTCGCTGCTGCGAGGCTCCTGTGAGGCTTCAGTGAGGCTGTACAGTTGAAGCTCCGCTCCATCAAGCCAGAAGAGGGTCCCGTCGCAACCGGTCTCTACGCCGGGGGTATGCTCGTTTAATTTTTGCCGGCGGCGCGTTGGGAGAGATCGCAAATACACTAAAAATTGAACTAAAACATAAAAATAACAATTATACTTTATTTATAAAGCCATTTAAAAAACCACAGCTGCAACAAAGTGCTGTACACATGAAATTAATAACATATAAACAAAAGATGAGATGAAATCATGAAAAACAACAGTCATGTGTTTAATACAGAAGTGGGTTGAGCCTAACCAGGGGTTGCTAGGTGAGGGGCTGGACTCAGGTTGTGGTGGGTTGTCCTAGCGCTTGTGACGTCACAAGCGCGATTGTTTTCAAAACGAAACCTAAATTATCACAGTAAAATAAATCTACTTAGAGTAAATAAACCACTGGGTGCATTTTTTTGGCCTTAGGACTGTTTTTTTATGAAGTAAATACCCAAAGTTGAGTAAAAAAACATTAAAAAGTGAATTTTGAATGTGTGGTCCCCTTTAACATTTATTTAACCAGGATTACTGAAAGAAAACTACAAGAAAGCAGTGTTCGGAAGCACTGTTGGCTTCTGGCCGGGTAGTGTAGTTCTTTTGACTGGCCTTACAGTATAGACTTATTGACAAAAAACAAACAAAAAACAAACAAACTACAAATTGGTGGTGCCTGTCCGAAGTATATTTTTGTTGACTTTTTATTTTGTACCGCCCCAATCACATGATTAATATTAAAGTTGACAAGAAGTGGGAAAAGATGATGGATGGGCAATCATTGAAAAACCTCGAAAGTCGAACCGCGAAGTAGTGAGGGACTACTATAGTCCCCTGTTGTACTGTAGTTGTATCAGTTAGAAGCATTTTAGTCTAATTTAATCTTGGGAAGCAAATACTTTGGTGCAATTAGTTGCTGAGAAACATTTGCATCCTGCACTTTTTCGCTTTGCCCTAAGACTATTTTAAAACCCCTCTAAAGGAAGTGCTTTTAGTCACACAGACAGATAAAGTCTGACAGAGAAGAGAGGACGCGGGAAGAGCGACGCCGCTTAGTCGCTGAGAGCTTATCTAATCCAGAGGTTTGAGTGCTTGCCACTGCCACCAAGTCTTAAAGCAGATCTCTGTAGGAGGTGGTAAGATGCTCCTCGGAGCTCAGGACCCTAATGGTTTGATTAAGCTCATCCAGTACGGCCTGCACTGCAGAGACTTAACCTCCATTTGAGGACCAGACAAAGGCAGGACCGCTGGGATGGATAAGAGTATTAAATCTGACTGCCAGGCTCAGAAACACACAGATGTAGATCATACACACTGAACCAGTTGGTGATGGGAGAATGTTTGTGTGTCAGCTGGCTGAGGCCCATGGGTGTCCCATCTGAAACTATTTATTTCAGGGCAAACTGGAGGTTTTCTCCTCACTGTACTTAACTCCATAAAAATGTGACCTTTGAGGATTTAAGCTGTGATTTACACCAACAATGTAGGTTACACTGACTTAGGCACAATCCTTTTAACATTTTTAACGACCTTTTATTGCCGCATATGCTCCGTTTAAACACACAAAAACTGTTTTTGGAGAAAAAAAACTATTTTTACAAAGAGTTTTCAACTGAACATTTTTAGAAACTTTGTCTTTATTGTGGCAACAGTGGCTCAGCTGGTAGAGCCGCCACCTCTCAGCAAGAAGATCATCGGATTGATTCCCGGCCATGGAGCTTTTTCTGGGTGGAGTTTGCATTTTCTCTTTGTGCATGCTGGGTTTTCTCTGGGTACTCCGGTTTCCTCCCACAGACTGAAAACATGCATGCTAGGCTGATTGGTGACTCTAAATTGTCCCTAGGTGTGAACAATCGTTTGTCTATGTGTTCCTGTGATGGACTTACACCCTGTCCAGAGTTTCCCCCACCTCTTGACATCGTTGAAGCATTGGATGCTAAGGATTATTGTGCTGCACTTTTCTTAGACCTGTCTAAAGCTTTTGACACTGTGGATCATAACATCTTGTGTGATAAGCTCTCAGAAATTGGTTTCTCAGATCACATCATTGGTTGGCTCACTAACTATCTTTCAGATCGGAGGCAATGAGTTCAACATAACTGTATTTCCTCCAGTTATTTAACAGTTAACAATGGTGTACCACAAGGCTCAGTCTTAGGACCCACCCTCTTTACAATCTACATAGGTAATGTAGGTCAGCGCATCCCTGATGCATCCTTACATTTCTTTGCTGATGACACAGTTGTTTATTGTTGAGCTAAAACAGTTGCTAAGGCTTTCCAGCTTTTGCAATTCGCTTTTGACATCATCCAGTCAGATTTGTTCTGTCTCAAACGTCCTAAATGCTGATAAAAACCAAGGGATGCTTTTTTTTCAACCAGGAAGTCGGTCACAGCAGTTCTTCCTCTGATTTTATCCTCAAATGGTGTCCCTATTGAGTTTGTTGATTCCTACAAATATTTGGACATCTTGGTCGATTCACATCTCTCTTTTAAACTCCACGTGGAAAACCTAGTAAAGAAACTGAAAGTTAAACTGGGTTTCTTTTTCAGAAACAGATCATGTCTAACACTGAATGTTAGGAAACGCCTTGTATCTGTGACTTTCCTCCCCTCCATTGATTACGGTGACATTCTCTACATGAATGCTCCTACAAGCACCCTGCAGATGTTGGATGTTGTCTATCATGGTGCTCTAAGATTCATAACTGGCTGTGATTATCGTACCCACCACTGCACCCTGTATTCACTGGTTAACTGGACATCATTAACCTCACGCAGACTCTTCCACTGGTACATTTTCATCTTTAAATCACTTCTTGGTCTGCTGCCCTCATACATCTCCTCCTACATGTCTTTGCGTGAGTGCAGCTACAGCGTGCGCTCTCAGGACATGATTACCTGCAGTGTTCCGTCAGTGAGGACTGAACTTGGCAAAAGGGCCTTCTCCTACTCCGCTCCTTTTTCCTGGAATATCTTGCAAAAAGATCTGAAGCTCTCGACCTTGACCTCTTTAAGTGGCTTTAGGCATCTGTTAATTTCCTGTCAAGAACCAATGCAGACATGTTCCTGTTTTTAGTTTTCTACACTGCCTTACAATCTAGTTGTTTTTTTCGCTACTTTTCCTTTTAGTTACCATTTTATTTTCACTCGTTAAATATATAGAAGAGAGAAACGCAATTTCGGTCCTGTGTATGTCCTGCACTGTACATATTGCAGATCTGACAATAAAGTTGACTTTGACTTTGACTTTGATATATTTTTAAACTTGTATGCATCCTTTATGATTGTCTATTGTTGTCGATGTTGTCCACTGTTGTCATCACTCTGTTAAAAATTCAGGGTCTCTCTTGTAAATGAGTCCCAGAGGCTCAATGAGATTAACCTGTATAAATAAAGGTTGAATGAACCTCTCACGCAGTGACTGCTGGATATGGCACCAGTGACACCCACAACAAGAAAGGGAACAAAATAAGTTTTAGTCCTAATTTGGTCAGAATTCAGATTACCGGTAGATGCCAAAATGTTTGGATAGCTTTTTTCATTTTTTGAATCAAAAAATAACCACTGGGTTTAACAACGCTAAATAACAAAATTAGCTACAGTTGTTTTGAGAGATTCATTCACAAAATCTTCTTTCCTTTATAATGTTCCAGGTATCACCACCTAATTCAGCTTTTTTTATCTGGAGGGAGATGTTTTTTTCTCTCCTTAAACTGGTAGAAAAGATTTGTATGTGAGGCTTCATTTCTCTGTGTGTTCTTGCAAAGTTTATTGGTAAGAATTATCCGTGAGTACCGTATTTTTTGGAGTATAGGTCGCACCTTTTTATCATTTTTTCATGACCTGCGACCTATACTCAGGTGCGACCTATATATGGCTTTTTATCACTTACGGCGAAACAAATTTTTAAATCCAGCTCATTTCACAATTACGTTCAATTATTAAGGAAAAGTTCAGCTCAGACATATATTTGCTATAATTTTTATTAAACAAATAATTGTTTTAAGTGTTAATCTTCTTAAAAGACTTGCTGTGAGCTCCTGTGGCAGACATTTGCAGCAGAGCTAAACATAGGTGCTGTGGTGGACCACTAGGGGACTCTACTCACACCCAGTGGACCGGATGTTTTACCGGATGTTTTATTGTGAAAGGGTTCATGTATAAGGTGTGTTTTTGGTGCTTACCGCCAGAACTGTTGGAGTTGAGTAAAGTGAATACCGTCTTCTGTGTCGTCTTTGCATCTCCTCCTACACTGGTGACCTCGTGAATTGAACATGTCGACATCTGAAGGTCCAGCCAGCTCTCCTCAGACGGTCCGCTGCTCACAGGCGGCCCCGCTCGCTTTTTCGGTGGCCGTTAAAATCCCGGACTTCTGGCTGCACGACCCTCCGTCATGGTTCGTCCACATCGAAGCACAATTTGCTCTTCGCAGGATTTCTTCAGACGACACCAAATACCACTATGTGGTCACCTCGCTGGATCCGCTGTCCACCCGACGAGCAATGAGCCTGCTCCGAGACCCTCCTGCACACGGAAAGTACACCGCTCTCAAGCAGCTCCTCCTGCGGCGTTACTCACTCTCTGACGCAGAGCGCGCCGAGAAACTTTTTTCCCTCTCCGGTTTGGGCGATGGCATAGCTCTTGAGCTGATGGAGAGCATGTTGTCTCTGCTGGGATCAGACGACGGTGGGTTCCTTTTCCTCCACCTCTTCCTCCGTCAACTCCCGGCTCCAGTGCGTGCGGTGCTAGCCAACTCCCCGCTGTTACAGCAGAGAGACTACCGCTCGCTGGCGGAAGAAGCCGACCGCATCCTCCTGGCTACGAGGACCTTCGCAGTCCAGGCGGCGGTCCCCGGATCTCCAGCAGCACCTGAGTTTGAAGTAACGCCCTCAGTGCCGGACGAGCCATCGGTGGTAGCAGGGGTCGCTACCCGCAGGCGGACAGGAGCCGCCTTTTGCTACTACCACCAGTGCTTTGGCGCCAAAGCACGACGGTGCATCCCGCCGTGCAGCTTCAAGCCGCAGGGAAACGACAACGCCAGCGTCCGCTAGCAGCCACGGCCGTTGGCAACAAGGAAAGGCTGCTTTTCATCGAAGACTCGAGGTCGGGGAGGCGGTTTCTGGTGGACTCTGGTTCGCAGAAGAGCCTCGTCCCCCCGACTGGCTCCGACAGGTTGGCAGAAGGCTGAGGGCCGTTGCTAACTGCGGCTAATGGCTCTCCCATCAAGACATTTGGTGAAAGGTTGGTGACTGTTTGTTTCCATGACCGGGACTTCCAGTGGAACTTTGTTGTTGCTGCTAGTTCAGTTCCTATTTTAGGGGCTGATTTTCTTTGTGCTCACGGGCTCCTCGTTGATGTTGCTAACAGACGTTTGATCGACGCTGTGTCCTTTTCGTCACTGCCTTGTGCTACACAAGGAGCTGGGCCTTTAATGCATGCTAACTTTTTAGCTTCGGGTAACGTGTTTCAGCGTTTATTGTCTGAGTTCCCCTCACTGACTGTTCCTAATTTTGCCAACACAAACACAAAACATGGGATCGAACATTATATCCCCACAACGGGCCCTCCGGTTTTCGCACGTGCACGCCACCTCAATGCTACTAAGCTAGCAATCGCGCAGGAAGAGTTTGCTAACATGGAGCGTTTAGGCATCGTGCAACGTTCAAACAGTCCGTGGGCCTCCCCCCTGCACATGGTGCCCAAGGCAGACGGCAAATGGCGACCATGTGGGGATTTCCGCCGCCTTAATAACATCACAGAGAACGATCGTTATCCCATCCCCCACATCCAGGATTTTTCAGTGCACCTGGCTGGGACCTCCATTTTTTCTAAAGTAGATTTAGTACGGGGGTACCACCAGGTTCCTGTGCATGTGGAGGATGTCCCTAAGACCGCTGTTATCACTCCTTTTGGCCTGTTTGAGTTTTTGCGCATGCCTTTTGGTCTTAAAGGTGCAGCCCAAACGTTCCAGCGGTTGATGGATTCAGTCCTAAGGGGATTGTCCTTCGTGTTTGTGTACTTGGACGACATCCTTGTGGCTAGCAGCTCGGCTGAACAGCACATGTCCCACCTCCGTGAGGTTTTTCAGCACCTAGCAGCACATGGCCTGATTGTAAATACAGCGAAATGCCAGTTTGGGTTGCCAGTCATTGATTTTTTGGGCCACCGCATTTCTGCCAGTGGTGCTGTCCCGTTACCAAACAAAGTGCAGGCGGTGTCCAATTTTCCACAGCCCCAGTCTGTTAAAGCGCTACAGGAATTTTTGGGAATGGTTAATTTCTACAACCGTTTCCTCCCCAGGGCAGCACAACTGCTGCGACCGCTCTATGGAGCGCTAAAAAAGAAAAAGCCCAACGACAGTGTTGACTGGACACCAGAACGCCTACAGGCATTTGGTGATGCTAAAGCTGCACTGGCCACTGCTGCCCTTTTGGCCCATCCATCCCCAGCGGCACAAATAGCTTTGACAACAGACGCATCTGATGTTGCGGTGGGGGCTGTGTTAGAACAGCAGGTTTCCGGGGTTTGGCAGCCGCTTGCATTTTTCAGCCGTACGCTACGGGACAATGAACTTAAATACAGCGTTTTTGACAGGGAGTTGCTGGCACTTTACCTGGCTACACGCCATTTCAGATTTTTCCTGGAGGGCCGCCAGTTCACTGCATACGTTGACCACAAACCCTTGGTGTTTGCTATGTCAAAAATTTCTGACCCCTGGTCTGCTCGCCAGCAACGCCACCTCGCAGCGGTGTCTGAATTTACTACGGACATTCAGCATGTGGCTGGCAAATCCAACGTGGTGGCCGACTGTCTCTCCCGGGTGCTGATCTCTCCCGTGTACGTTGGCATCGATTTTTCTGCTATGGCTGCGGACCAACGTAGCGACGCAGAAATACTCGAGCTCCAGTCCGGGCCCACAGGCCTCGAGTTGGAGGAACGGCAGGTGAATGACGGAGGTCCTCTCCTGCTCTGTGATGTTTCTACTGGCAGGCCCCGCCCTCTGGTTCCAGTTTCATGGCGACGCCGCGTTTTTGACTCCTTACATTCCCTTTCTCATCCAGGTGTTAGAGCCTCTGTGAAACTGGTCGGTTCGAAGTTTGTTTGGCCCGGTCTGCGTAAAGCAGTTAAGGAGTGGGCAGCAACGTGTGTCCCATGCCAGCGTGCTAAGGTTAACAGGCACACCAAAGCACCTTTGGAACCTTTCTCCATTCCTGGTCGGCGGTTTGACCATGTGCACGTAGACCTGGTGGGCCCTCTGCCTCCATCACAGGGTTTTACTCATCTGCTGACTATGATAGACCGGACCACCAGGTGGCCTGAGGTGGTTCCTCTGGCATCCACAACGTCTGCAGTGGTGGCCCGGGCATTTTTGTCTACCTGGGTTGCGCGTTTTGGCCCCCCTTCAGACATTACATCGGACAGGGGCCCTCAGTTTGTTTCTGAGCTTTGGTCTACCATGGCCAAGGGTCTGGGGACTAACGTCCACAGGACCACCGCTTACAACCCCCAAGCTAATGGTTTGTGTGAACGGTTTCACAGGTCATTGAAAGCTGCACTTCGTGCTGCATTGACCGGTGACAACTGGATTGACCGTCTTCCCTGGGTTTTGTTGGGTTTACGTACCGCAACCAAAGAGGACCTGAGCTCTTCCCCGGCTGAACTGGTTTTCGGTCAGCCTGTGCGCGTCCCCGGCGAGTTTTTACCTGAGGTTCCCTCACCACAGTTCGCTCCACCGTTGCACCATTTTTCATCTCAGGAGGGCTCTTTTCGTGTCCCTGGCCCGGTACACCATTGTTTACCGCAGTCATTTGTCCCTAAGAGTCTGGAGTCCTCTAAATTTGTTTTTGTCAGACACAATGCACACAGGACACCACTACAGCCTTTGTATGATGGCCCATTTCGGGTTCTCCAGCCAGGTCCAAAGCATTTCCTTTTGGATTTAGGGGGTCGTACTGAGACTGTCTGTATCGATAGGCTTAAACCGGCTCATGTTATGTCAGATGATCAGGTTGTTACGGCCCAGGCTCCTCGCAGGGGCAGACCTCCATCCGCATTGCTAACGGACTGCTGTCCTCCTTCCAGAGACTCTCAACGGCCTGCGGAGCCCGACTCTTCTGTAGGCCCTCCTCGTCGCCCTCCGCTTCATCAGACTGGTTCCGCAGGGCCCAGGTTCAGCCGTTCTGGTCGTTTGATCAAACCTAAAATTCTGGACTAGTAATGGACCTTACTGGGTGTTCTGGGGGGGCGTGTGTGGTGGACCACTAGGGGACTCTACTCACACCCAGTGGACCGGATGTTTTACCGGATGTTTTATTGTGAAAGGGTTCATGTATAAGGTGTGTTTTTGGTGCTTACCGCCAGAACTGTTGGAGTTGAGTAAAGTGAAGTTCTGCATCCCGTCTTCTGTGTCGTCTTTGCATCTCCTCCTACAGTGCGACCTATACTCCGGTGCGACCTATGCTCCGAAAAATACGGTAAGATAATACAGACAACACACATCAGTTCGGCCAATAGCAATGCAATGCACACACACATACACACATATGTATTGTTCATGTTCTGTTGGTGATTCGAGGGTTAAATCCACCATCTCTTTTCCTGACTACTGGCTGGGCTGGAAGGCTACTAAGTAGCAGCTGTCCACCTGGCGAAGGAAGGCACATACACACACACTGAGCTATACACATATATGTCCTCTTGAGGAGAGGCTGCTCTCTAACTTGTGCGCGCACACACGCACACAC